>CAKAOH010039806.1:0-81023 GCA_916701665.1 Sebastiscus tertius
ACACACAGAGACAGATTTAAAGGTCATACACTGATATAGAGGTACACACACACACACACACACACACACACACAAGAGAGAGCCTGCAGTATACAGGCAGGCCACACAAGTTCATATCACGTTAGAGTCATACACTGGCAACACACACACACACACACATACACACACACACACTGAGCAAACATTTTCAGTATTCCTGTTGTTTTCACAGCTGTGAGTTGAACTGTTACTCTTTGTCATCAGACAAAGTTCAGCCGAGTAATACAGTATAATCCTAATAAACGGTAACATTAAGAACCAATTTAAACTCTACTCTGAACTAAATCTGTGTATCTATTTGTGGTTTTTGCTATTGTGGCACTCAAACGTGATACCTCCTACCCTTCCTTCCCTCAATCACATCTCACGCAGTTTAAGCCGAGCAACCAATCCCGCACTGCCTACCCCGACGACATCCTGCCCCCCCCCACACCCAACCCTACTCCCAACCCAAGCCACAGCGACTGCAAGCTGTGCTGTTGGCTGAGGGAACAGTGATTGACAGCTGTGGAGCACGGAAGAGACTGCTTTAGACTGTGTCAAATGACTCGCACCTTTTAGCTATCAGCAGCAGAGGAGAGAGAGAGAGCCGGGGCAGGACACTTCGCTCTCTGTTCGGGTTAAATGCAAAGTCTGAGTGGTTTGACAACATTTTGTTTTTATTTGTGTGATGTAATGTGTTTTCTCATCAGTAGTTTGTTTTAAAGCTGCATTGTGCTGGAAAGATGCTGGACTGTTTGCTGCGGTCTCAAGCGTTGGAGCTTTGTTTTGTTGGTCGAAGTATGAGCAGAAATAAATAAACAGCTTTCCCTTGTACTGTGTGTGTACGTGTATGTGTATGTTGTAATACAGAGGCTCAGTTATTTTTCACCACTCATCACAGGTATGGCGTGTGGACATGCATTATGAATAATTAGTACCAAAGAATGACTCTTCCTTTTCAAGTTGTTTCATTTTGAAGGAATGAAAGCCTGAAGAGGTAAAAGTATGCAGTAATTCACAACAACAAAGCTAATTTATAAAATGGTCAAAAATCTTTATTGCAATCATATTACAGTCCTTACGATTCAGAAAATTGTAATAGTGTATAATTATTATTATTTTTTTAATACTGATTTAGCATTACACTCCTGTTACATTGTCAGACTCATGATTGACAGTTAATTTGATGCAGCAGAACCAGAGACGTGTTTTGTATTCCATGTATTCTTCCTTTTCAAAACCAGCCACCTACATTACCCACAATGCAACTCAACAGCCGACATTTCAGATGGAGATTCAGGTGTGTTATGCCAGTAGCTGCTGGCCTCAAGCAGAGATGAGGACCATGGCTACAGAGGTCTGGTAAACACACTTCTCTCTAACTCCACAACAAAAGACTTTTTTAATTTTCAAATTTGTAGTTTTCAGCCCCAATTTCAAATTTTTCATGTATGTTCCACTGGAGCCACATAAGACAATTTTTTTAACAAATGCAGTTGTACTCACAAAACATAAACACCCTTTGATGTGTAAAATCGTCAGAGTTCCCTTGCTCCCAAGGTTTAGTGTGTTAGTGAGTCCAGGTGGATGTTTGAGCCAGATGTAAGACAATTCCCTCCAGGCGTTCCTGAGATATCGCTTTCACAAGAGTGGGATGGACGTGAGGTTGCAGTGACCTTGACCTTTGAACACAAAAATCAAATCAGTTCATCCTTAAGTCCAAGTGGACGTGTGTGCCAAATTTAAAGAAATTCACTCCAGGCATTACTGAGATATCATGTTCACAAAAATGGGACAAATGGATGGATGGACAGATGCACGGATAGGCACACAACCTGAAAATATAATGCCTCTGGCAGTGGCTGTCGCCAGAAGTCATAGTATAGTATTTCATAAAACAGTCATAGCATAGTATGTCGAAAAAAAAATAAAAAAGTTATAGTATAGTAATCCGAAAAAATAAAAAAGTCATAGTATAGTATGTCGAAAAAATAAAAAAAAGTCATAGTATAGTATGTCGAAAAAATAAAAAAAGTCATAGTATAGTATGTCGAAAAAATAAAAAAAAGTCATAGTATAGTATGTCGAAAAAATAAAAAAAGTCATAGTATAGTATGTCGAAAAAATAAAAGAAGTCATAGTATATTATGTTGAAAAATAAAAAAAAAAGTCATAATATAGTATGTTGAAAAAATAAAAAAGTCATAGAGTATGTCGAAAAAAATTAAAACAAAGTCATAGTATAGTATGTCAAAAAAAAAAATGTAAAAGTTATAGTATAGTATGTAGCAAAAATTAAAAAAAAAAAAAAGTAAAGTATGCCGAAAAACTTTAAAAAGTCATAGTGTAGTATGTTGAAAAAAAGTCATAGGATATTATGCCGAAAAAATAAAAAAAGTCATAGTATAGTATGTCAAAAAAATTAAAAAGTCATAGTATGTCGAAAAATAAAAAAAAGTCATAGTATAGTATGTCGAAAAAAAGTCAGGGGTGCAGCATCGCCCTGTCGGGGATTCTTTCACAACAATGACCGGCTCGCTGTATATCGTCCCTTACAAACTCACCCGGCTCCAGTGTTCAACCGGAAGTACTTATAACTTTGGATGCGGAAAAGTCCTTTTTGCGATCTCCCTGAGAGCATCGACTCTATACAGTTGTATTGTTAGAGCAGACTAGAAGCATAAAGTCTCATTAAACGTGGTGATTTATTATTATATATTTCAAACCCCTCCAAGTCTATTCCAGTGATAATGAATACTTTAAGTAGGTTTGGAAGAATATCAGGTTATAAACTTAACATGAATAAAAGTATCCTGTTCCTCTGGGGGATAAGCAATCTCTTAACTGCTTCCCATTCAAAGTCTCAGATCAATTCAAATATTTGAGTTAATATTACAAAAAATGTTGCCAGTCTCTATAATCAAACTTTTTCAAAATTGTTGGAGCCAATGACAAAGGATTATGAAAATTAAAAAAAAAAAAAAAAAAGTCATAGTAATACGTCATAAAAAGTCATAGTACAGACCTGGATGGCTCTGCCAGGTTGTTGGGGGTTAAAAGATCTGAGATGTGGTTCAGAGCCAGACCTACGCCATAAAATGAATGTGTAAAATTGGACTAGATCAAAACTAATTTGGGTAATTGGATTCTGGGATGTGTATTCAGTCCTCATTAAAACCACGGCAGGAGAATATTTCATCTGAAGCTGAGCTCAGTAACTGATTGAGATAGAAAACCAGGGTGGCAGTCAAGGTGAGATGATATCAATATATACTGAAGTCTGTCAGCGTCATTAAACAACCTAAGCAGTGCAATTTTTGCAATCCTCTTTACTGGAGAAAATGTCTGTTGCTCAAGGTGTGAGAGTGACTCCAAGTCTTTGTAAACACAGAGTGATGATGAGACTGGAAGATAATGTTAAATCTTCGGCCAGTAACAAGCATTTCAGTTTGCCTTCGGACAGTTCACTGACATCATTAAACCAGCCGTGTGTTTCTCGGTTTAACCGACAGATGAAGCTCAGTATCACTGGTGTAACTGTGAAAGGAGTTGCTATGACAACAAATAATATAACAAACATACATAAAGGAAATATGAGTTCAGGATTTAAGGCGTACCAAACAAAAGCGTTTTATATGAAAATCTTTCCACAACCACATTTTATTTCGATCTGGCAATTATTACAGTATGTTCAAGGTGGTTTGTGCCAAAGACGGAGCACTAAGAACTCAACAAACTGGCCAAAAAGTTGAGGGATGTAAGTATTATGAGGCTGAAATCTGGACTGAATTTTTCTCTTTGACACTTTTAAGAGTTTCTTTGATACACGTTTTGTGTAAGCTGAATTCACTCTGTTCAGTGTGTTCAACTGGTAGCAGCAGGTTGCAATTCATTATCTCAGTCCGAGCAAAAATGACAGTGTGGAGTTAAACGTAGATCTGATTCAACTGAGTTTTGTCACCATCCAGTCCTGTTTCTCTGCAACCATTCATTCTCTTATAACCCTTTATAAGAGGGGGGGGGTCACAATTTTAGGGAGGCACATTTGTAAAATGAGTTCAAATGTTTTTGTGTGTGACTCAAATTTAAGGTTTGGTTCTTCAAAAGACTAATGACACACAAATATCTACTGCCATTACAGTGAGCAGGGCTATTCTAGCAACATCTGTGGGCTTATAAAAGTATGTGCTGTTACGATATTTGACAATGTTATATTGTGTTTTTACTCTTTTATCAAAGTTAGACTTTTGCCGTTCAGCAGCAGGACTATAGCGTATGCTGTCCTGATGACCATTGTGGCCTGGGTTACAAGACCAACTGCCTGAGACCTACAATAGACCCGGTTTTGTCTTTTTTAGGGGGATACAGGGGGTCTTTAGGGAGAGGTAGCAGGTCAACAGTAGATGTCACATAGAAGTGGTGTACATCATCTGAAAGCTGGGAACCTGAAGATTAATTTGAGATGCAGTTCAGCACTGTGTGTCAAGTTGTTCTAGTCATAAATCAGAAATAAACATGAATGAATGAATTATTTAAAATTAATGGTAAAATCGTATAAGGGTTTAGAACATTATGATAGAAGTGTGTGATGGCCATCCCCATGCTCTATTATGTCTTATAAGTTGTTGCAGCAATTTTTGGGTTGATACCATTTGTTAAACAGATTTGGTGTTAAGTTTAACAATTTTTTACCACTCAAGAATTGATCAAAATGATTAATAATCCCTCCAAAATACCACATTAAGACACCAAGATCTTGAGGAACACAACAGAAAAATCTATGCTTTGATTTTGTATCAACAACTTTTGACATTTGGAGATTTCTGTAAGAATTGCATTTTTCGGCGATTGGATGGCGAGCACTTCTGTTCTGCTGTAAAGGTTCATGAGGCTGTGATTATCAGGTCCTTCTATACAGTGATGTCAAGTTTCAAGAAATGTTCTTTTTGAAATGGCTACTATGGGGACTAACATCATCACACATGAATACAGTTGGGCTCTTTGGATCCACAAGAGTCTCAGCTTTACAGTGATACCCAATTGTGTTAATTATGCAATTCCAAGACTGTTTAGGGACCCCAGTATGCAGAAATATTCAAATAAACCATTTTACAAAAGGCAAAAACACATAACACATTTATACTACATGAAAAAAAAACATACCGTGGGTAACCATAGAACGCATTTTCATTCACATATCTTGAGGTAAGAGATCAAGGGACCCCTTTGAAAATGGCCATGCCAGTTTTTCCTCGCCAAAATTTAGCCCAACTTGCAGCGTTATTGAGCCTCCTTCACAAGAAGCTTGTATGACATGGTTTAGCTTCACTCTAGTCCTAAAACTGAACCTACTAGAGCCTCTAAAAAACAGTAAAGTCAGTCGGGTTCGCCCATGACCCCTGCGGGTCTCAGGGGGTCATGATAAACAAGCTGTGAAGGAATCAGTACTCTGCACTTGCACTTTTTTTTTTTTTTCATTCTATGTGCATCTGTGTGAACCATGTCAAAGATACATTTCCATTGCTCTGCAACAGACAGTAAAGTTTTTCTGATTCTCTTTGTGGTTTTGTTGCAGATCTTTGTGGTGTGCTGCTCTTATATCCACAGAGACAAAGAGAACGTGACATTTCCTTCAGTTTATTAACCTGAGACATAGACACAACTTTAAAAAATTAATAGCAACACATTTAGTACAAAGATGCACAGCAATACACATAGTAGTAGTTTAAGTACACAATTCAGCACTGCATAAAAAGTACATTAAAAACATGTCAGAAACATTGGCTTATCAGAACAAGAACAGCGTCATATAAATATACATTCGATATATATGCATATCAGAAACTCCTCCTCTGCTTCCAATCAATAAAACTCTGACGGTAACAGCCTTCTCTGACACACTTCCTTCCCTTTCAACAGCATCTCATTAAATTATTTACAAAATCTGATAAATACATTATTGGAAAAATGACAAACATGCATTTGTGATCATCAGTTTGTAAACAGTGAGTAGATATTGGCAACATGCAGGATGAACTGAAGTCATAAGAAATACAAGGATTTTGCAAAAGCTAGCAAAATGGCCCCATATTTAACAGCCTAATGAGTTCACACAGTATCCCACATCTATCCTGTGTTAGTGCTACAGCTGCCACTACGGCCTTGTCCTCCTCTGATTCTGTCCTCTTGAATCAAATAAGCAGCGGAGCATTAAAACCTGCCTCTCGGACAACTGGGGTGATTAAAACTTCTAAATTACTGTAAATCCTCTCCCCTGACGATGGAGCAGGGGTAAAGAAATAGTGCTCTGTTCAGGTTCAGTCTGTGAGTCTGCCACACGTGAGCACAAAAGCAAACAGCCTCCGTCTGATCCGCGACCGGAAAAGGAGCCTTACGACAACGGGAGGGGATTCAACCACTGATATATTTCAGCTTAGAAGGGACTCTACACCAAGGAGTTGTATGTATCATATGGTATCAATCACAAGACACACATGCAAAAAGCAAAAAAAATACATCTTGATAAATCAAGATATTTTTAATTTCTCGAGAAAAAAAAAAAAAAGGCCAGTGTTTTGCCTGCATATTCACAAATATCCATATAATTTGGAGACACCTGCCATCACTGTAGACATGCAAGGTCCTTTAGACATTATCACCATGGTTCTGTGTGCTGGGAAGCTTTAAGAAACAGAGAATATCACTTCTGATTCACACTGGATACTGACCAAACATTCTTTAACCAGTAACAACTTTGCAAATAAAATAGCAAGGATGTCTTCTATGTTTGATTTTTTTTTGTTTGTCCACAACTCATTTTGTTCACAGCTGATATACGTGCTCTCATTCTGTGTTGTTGAGAGGTTTTGTTGAGCTATTGTACAGCGTTTGGGCTTCTGTGTTTGGGGTGTCTCACTTCGGTGCTGTGTTGGCGGGCGGTAGATTCCGCTGTTTAAAGTACTGGGTGACCTGTTGAGGCAGCTCGGCTAGGACCGACTTGGCGAGGGTCTCCTTGGGTGCCTAAGAGAGAAAACGAGCAAGAGAGCACATTCATTTCTACAGAAACACAGAGTAAAATGAAGGCTGAAAAAAGGTTAGAATACTGGTGATTGTGGTCTGTTTTGGCTCTGACTTTTTCAGACTAGCCCTGATATTTACACGTCCAGTGCTTGCTGATGGTTGTGTGACGTCTACTGTAGTAGTGTTGTTTATGGACATTCCTTTCCGCATATGCTTGTGTACTGTTGGTCCCTTACTGTATATCCAATTAAAGGAATACATAAAGATAGTTTCCACCAACTTGAACAAGTTTTTTATACACTTAAACAATTTATTTTAATGTTTTATTATTATTTTAATTATTTCTGGATAGGGTTAAACCTATTCATTCTCAGATTAATTTTATTGATCCCACCTAGTCGTGATTTGTGCTAATACATTCTATTAAAACAATAGCTACTAACTTTCGCAGTATCTAATCACCACCAACTTTATGAAGATAATAATTTGTAGTAAAAGCGAGCTCATCATTTCAGGTCACTCTCATTATTACGTTTCCTCTCTGTCTCAGCTTCATTTCTCCCTCTTCCTCTCCATTATGTCTGCTGCTGTCTCTCACCCTCCCACCGATAAACTGGAACGAAGCCAACAAACACTGTGTTCCTCCCACTACAGAGGAAGTCAGCTCGCCCACCACCAGCCCACACACACACACACACACAAACAAAAAATATACAAAAATGGATAAAAATGAACTAAGTGAATCCTCCGGTGCACAGCCTGCGAATGTGCACACACTAATGACCCATGTGCTAATCTACAGCACACACGTAGGGACACTCACACACATCTCAAACCTTTTTACATGTGTTGTATGTATGCTCATCAACACACACGCTCACAGTGTCTCTGTCGGGTCTGAGAAAACCAAGCAGCTCTCCTCATCTAGCAGACCCTGTGTGTGTAGTGTGTAGTGTGTGTAAGCAGCTACAATCTGAGTAACAACAGGCTGCCATTCGGTAACACATTCACAGTCAGACAGCATGACATCGTGCCATTCGGTAAAGTCGCTACCGCAGAACTAAGATGGAGTCAAAGTGACACTGCAAATCACATCGGCAAGTCGAAACATTAGCTGAAGTGGCATCTCAGCAAATGGTGACTGAAAGACGTCAAACTTCACTGAGAACTGTTCGGTTGTCAAACTTTGTGGATAATTCACCAGAAACTCTCCTCTATGCAAAGAGACGATTGTGTATTTTATTCTAAATATCCGTGTTTCAACACAGTTCCACTGAGGACACTTAACAGCTGCAAAGTAACAAAGTCCATTTAGTCAAGTATTTTACTACAGTAAAAAAAAATGAAGTACTCATACTTGAGTATTTTATCTGATTGTTGTAGCTGTTTTTAGGTATAACAAAATATTATGTGCAAAACTGTCCAATGAGCATACTAAAGCGCCGTTAAAATCAATCTTTAAACATAAACCTGCAATAACAGATATTTTGGCCACTTGGGGGCAGCAGAAACACGCGGTAAACACAGCATTGACATATTTTAACATTCTAAGTTGATATGGTGAACGTGTTAGCAAACTGTTGCCTATTTACACATCAAGAAGATATTGAGCAACATTAGCATTTATTTGGAGATGTGTTTATGGCCACCTGATGAATTTGTAAATACAATAGCCAATCTTCTTTTAGCTCTGTTTTTGGACTCTACCAACTCCTGAGGGAAATATCTGTCTCTTTAGCTACTAAATGTTCACCATCTGGTTGCTAACTTTGTCTGTTTGGTAGTTTTATGCTTGTAAGTACATTGGGTAACACTTTATAATACCATAATTTATAAATGGTAAATTGATGGTTAATTAAACTTAGTTAATAGTTATTTTACTGTTAACAAACAATGAAATGATAATTAATAATGTTTAATATGTATTAGTAATGCTATAATTTATGTTATTTTAACAGTTTATTGTTGCACACATTATAACATTTTATATACTATATATTAGGGATGTAACGATTCATCTACTACATCGATGTATTGATTTATATTCCTACGATCGAACTACATCGATAGGTACTCGGCAAGTTGTCCTTCACGGGAGACATATATCGATATAAAATTGATTTGAAATGCAAAAATCGATTGTATCGATACTAAAGATTTGCACTTTGTATTTAAGGACAACAAACGTCATATGAAAGTGTTTTTTAGCACTTTTATTAGGAAAGAAATGTTACTCCGGTTCACTCTCTGGACATGTGCCAGAATGCCAGCTCTGCCCTCTGCAGCGCGAGAACGCATCCATGGCGTGCATGCAACAAACGGCGCACTGGAACAGTAACTAACTATCAAGTTAAAATTTATAAGTGATGGTTATTATAAAGTGGTACCGTACATTGTACTGTAAATATTGTGTATTGAAATAAATTGAAATACTTTCAATTGATACAGCAATTATTTCACCTCTGGGATTTCTCTATCAACGTACTATCCTACATGAACACAAAATTGTCCAACAAAGTTATGCGAGTTTTGTTTGTTTCACATCAGAGATTTCTGTCTGTGCTGTTTTGTCTGAGCTCTTCTCACTGGTTTGCAGCAGACGGGACTAGAAAAGAGATCATGCCATCTACTTGCATTTACCAATAACTTATTAGGAACACTTGAATCAGAATCTGGTAACACTTGTGGGGTTGTTTGCTTAAGTTGCCAGGCTACTGTCAATCAAATCTGATCCAAGTCATCACAATTTAAATTTATGAAGAAATACTGAACCAAGTTTTAAGGGGTTTTAGCACCATTAATTTCAATGAAAGAATGGTTACAGAGCGCTGATATGCTATTGAAACTTTCAAAGCAATGGAGGTCAGGTCACCCATCAAACTGCAAAAGAACCTGTACCTATACTGTACAGCATATGTGCATTTATATACATAGCACAGTGCAATAACTCTTAAAACATTTATATTTAAATACAGCATTTGAAAGTCAATGACTTAACCTACTTGACAGAAATCTAAATTATTAATTGTCTTGATATAGTAAACATCAACCACAACGTGAAGCAGTTCTATTTCTATTTTTTTTGAGTGCATGCAAGTTCCCCCTGGTTTTCTGAGACCAATACTCACATTTCGGAAATCCCTGAAAGGGACGAACTGCACAATGTCTCGAACAGCCTCCTCTCCAGTGTTGGACCTTAAAACGCTGGCGTCTCCATCTAAGAACTCCATGGCAGCGAAGTCTGCGTTGCCGACACCAATGATGATGATGGACATGGGTAGCTTAGACGCCTGTACGATGGCGTGACGCGTCTCGTCCATATCGCTGATGACACCGTCGGTTATAATGAGGAGAGTGAAGTACTGCTGCAGAGGGGAAGAGGGATGGTGGAAGGGAAGAAATGAGGGAAAGAAGACACAAAGAGAAATGAGAAATCCTCTTAAACCTGCAATAGGCATAAGGTTTTTGGCATCATTTGGAAAAAAAACCTTAATAACCTTTCAGCATATTGTAATTCAAGTGTTCTGAGAGAAAACTAGACTTCTGCACCTCATCATGGCTCTGTTTTCAGGTTTTAGAAAATCTAGCCCGTGACGGGAGACTTTGGCCAATCACAGGTCATTTCAGTGAGAGAAAGCGTTCCTATTGGCTGTTCATTAAACGGAAGCAGCTGTCAATCACTCACAAACTCAGATCAAACGGTCAAACTCTCTACTTGCTCCGGCTGGTGGGCGGTGCTTGGTATTTTCTCATCTGATCTCAACATGGCTACAAACGTTCTTATTTTACAGCTAAACAGTAAGTTGTTTCTGAAAATATTTTATGCGAGAAATAGGAATTACAGTAACATAGTATTGATTCATATTTGATCAGCGCTGCCTAGTTTGACCGTTTGATCGAAGTTCGCAAGTGATTGACAGCTGCTCAGAGACGGCAGGCTCTAGCTCGGCTCTGATTGGTTGTTTTCCTCCGGTCTGTGAAATCTTGCAGATGTCATTAGGAGCACCAGAGGACACAGAGGACCATGATTATTTCAGATTACCTGTCTCATGCACTACCGTCAGGATATAGTGACTATTTTATAAAAAGAACTTTTTTTTATCATATTTGCTCCAATCCAACCTACTGCTGCTTTAATGTGATGTCACTTCTAAATCCTGAATTTTCTAAGATCACTTGAAGAGAAATCTGCATCAGGAATAAAGACTGGGACAATTAGTTACAATCATTATGATTATGCTGCCAATAGTGGTAAGCAGAGAGACATAGCGTTGTGGAAGCGGAAAAAGGAAGGCTAGGACGAAGGCTGAGACATGGGAGAAACGAAAAAAAAAAAAAGCAATAAAGGACATTTCAGAGAGTGTTAGGAGTGACAGTAAAGAGGAGACAGGAAATGATTCAAGAAGAAGAGAGAGCTGGACGACACTGCACGAGGGAGAGAAAAATAGAAACCAGAATGAAAGCTTTTCTGCATTCCAGCACGTTGGGGTCCATTCATATAACGGAGCACACCATCTGGTCCTGAAAAAAAAAAAATGATGGAAAGAAAAAAAAAAGAAATCGACAGATGAACGAGAGATGAAAAGAGAAACGAAGAACAAATAGTGAATAAGTTGCAGTGAATCAGAAGGGAAAGGGGTCAGGCTTCGGCATTAAGACTGAAATAACTTGTAGCATGTTGTAATCCATACGTGTTGAAGTTTCTTGTTGGATTTTTTTCTGTAAATCTAACCACAACTTAAAGGACAAACCTGAATAAATGAGTGGAACATAATGAATGCATAAAGGGCACATAGAAATTAGTGTCTGTAAAAACTGGAAAACATGTTTCATGGCCAAGTCTGGAGATGGACTGTGCACACAGATGGCACTCATCCTGTCTCTTGGTATTCTTATTTACAAAAAACAAGTGATAAATAAAACACTTTCAGGAGACCATGTCCTGTCTATAAAATACATTTACATAAATGCTAGCATAAGAGAGAGATAAAATGCTATTTTAGGAAGCTACTATCATTATTATTATTGCAGTCTGACATGAATGAAGAAACTATCCGGTGGGTGGTGCTTGCTTTTGCCTCAACTGTTTTCAACATGGCGGCCGGGTCATAAACTTTCTCATTTTACAGCTGAACAGTACACTAAAATGAATTATGAGTGAACTGTACATTGTTCGTAAGGCATATTTACCAAAATCATCCAAACATCTACAGAAACTTCTCAAACTACAGCTGCTGCGGAGGACAATTGTGATCACTGGACATGAAAGATTTTCAGTGAGGTTACAGGTTTACAAGCTACTCAGAATCGGCCATTCAGACGTGCAAATACAACAAAGCTGTGAAATATAGTCGTAATGCTTATAATACAGTTTTCTTTACCATCTTACTGCACGTACACACAGAAATAAAAACACACACGGATAGAACAAGGATACAATGTGTGTCTAATGTGGACAGAGACATCAGACAGACGGTAGGAGGAACATCATGATTACACGCCTGTCCTTTATTACCGGTATCAAACATGGCACACAATGCACCGCTCTCTCCTCTTCAAATCAGGTTCCATTCAATGCAACAGTAAAAACAAACAGGGGAAGCCAATTTTATCCCCAACACCAGGAGCCTGTACCACGAAGCGAGAGCCAGCTTTCTTTGGGCTTAGCTCGGGTTTTCCAGTATTTTCGAAAGGCTCTCTTTTATTCTGGGTAAATCACCATGGTAACCTATGCTGCTCCTGAGCAAGTTAACCTTAGAGTATCCTATCAAAACATGTCAAAAGCCTGCCTACTGACCAATCAGATCACAGACAGGATTATGACAGGGACAAAATTCTTGCGTCTACAATAAAGTGATAAAAGTAACAAAGCAACCTTTCTAAAGGGATTGGATGTATGTTTTTTACATGTATAAATGTTTTTTAATCGTTTTTGCCACTGCCAATGTGTGAAGAGGTTGTAACCTAAAAAATTAGACCTTTGCAACTTTCTGGGTTTTCTTCAATCAACCTGTAGACTGCTTTTAATGTGAAGAACTTGGGTCGTTTTTTTTTTTTCGGGAAAATCCAACGGATGTGACGTTATGGATTCTAACGCCGACAAATGACCAGCCCCCTCCCCCCCCAGCAACTCAGACTCCAACACAAACCCGTCTTGCAAAACAGGAATGCGACCAACGTTGGGGAAAAACTAGTGTATTTGGGAAGTGAGTGGTGAAGCAAGAGAGAGAGAGAGAGCGGCAGCAAGTGTGTGAGAAAACGAGCAAGCAGCGGAGCGAAAAAAAGTTTGAGAATATCAAATGAATGTTCAGCCGATGTTCCAGTTTGTGCAGAAATAAATGCAGCAGTTCCTCAAGACCAACAGAGGTTTCCTGTGTCTTGTTTCCCGGCGGCTGAGTGAAGGGAAGCGAGTAACGTTATCGACTCCGGCCCCAGAGACCAAAACTACGGCGTCTCCCGGACCACGGTCGGGAGACTGATGCAGGAAAAGTTAACACTAGGATCAACATCGGCCGGTTAGCTAATGTAAGCTAATCGTTTGTTAAGCTAACATTGCTGCCAAGCATGGGGAACATATAGTTATATTGTGATTTTTGCTGGCTAACGATGCTTAAGTTAATCGATATGATGCCTGCCAATCACGTTCAGTCTTGTGTGTGTCGGTAGTGCGAGCACAAGCACGAGCAACAGGACGCTGACTGTCATTGACTTAACAGACAAGTGTGGGTTTAAAACAAGGCTTTCAACAGACAGAGAGACACACTATAAAAGTCCCTGTCCAAATTCAATGCAAATTTTAAACAAATTTCCAGAAAACCAGCAAAATAAAATGCAGATTAATGCATGTTTCCATCCACTACTGTTATGCAAATTACTATTTATAGCAGTTACATTTGTCGGAAAAGGCTCTGCTGTTTGAGAGAGCTCTCAAAAAGCCAGACGTTGTTGAACTTACTTTGTGGTCGTGGTCTCATATAAGTCAGATGATATGTGGGCACGCACGCACATGCACACACACACACACACACACAAGACACACACACACACACAAAGAACATGCATTAGCTCTGCATACTAGAATGCAAATGGTTATCCTATGATAAGAACAGACAATGTGAAGACACACACTGACTTTAATCGGGACAAAATCACACTTTTATGTTATGTTACACACACACACACACGCGCGCACACACACACACACACACACACACAGGGAGGGCTCTGAAGCCTGTCTCTTTAATGTGCTAACAGCAGCGCTCATTAGAGAATCATTATCACACAGACAGACAGGGTCGCTCACACACTGGGACACGCACAAACTGCGCTGGCCTGCAGCCTGTGTGTGTGAGTGAGTGTGTGTGTCACAAACGAGAGTGTGTTCGCACATAGTGACACAGTCTGCAGTCGCAGGTTCTCTCATTATCTGAGGAACAGGAAGACCGAGGCAGAGCAGCAGCCGATTTGTGCAGCCTACCTACCCACCCACTTACCCCAATGCACACACACTCACACTCACACACACACACACACACACACACACACACACACACCAGTCTAACCACTACCCCAGTATGTGGTCCACACACACACTTCTGCTGCAGCTGTCACATCTCATTGTCTGTACCTCCTTCCTATGTTCCACCCCTGTTTGAACTCACTGTAATATAAAACAAGAAAAGGGCCTGCAATCATTTCCTTACAGAAACAAAAGGATTCTGGCACACAACACACAGACGAGTACAATCCTTTGTGTGTTTTGCTCATGTATTTGTTCTCCACGGGGTGACAGGATACAATTAGGGACAAAAAGCACCGTGGGAGCATAATGATACCCAGCTACTGCACTCTCTTTAGATTTAGGCAGGAGACGTGCCACTGGATACATACAAGAGGGGGACATGTACCGCTGATTGAAAGTTTAAAGATCCGAAGCTCCTGCGAGGGTCACACATCTGTACATTATTTTTTTGTGAATGACCCAAGCAGGAACATCATGTTGAGCTTCACAGGTAATGTATCCCGAGTCTTGCTGCCTTACAGACGTCAGCAACATGTGCGAGACCTCTTGTTTGTGCCCAAACTCGTCTTGTTTAAGCTGCAGTGTAGTCACGCAGTCCAAAACATGAAAATAAATTGAAACTGACTGAGCCATGGACAGGGACAAGCTCCATCCAGCTGCACAGCCTGCTATTTATTTAGAGCATTGATTCTTTTTTGTTACAGAATGACTACTTCTGTTTCTTTTGCATTGCTAGCTCTGAATTAGAAACATGTACTTGGAAATTAGAATAAGTTTGACCCTGAAGTGACCATGCTCCTTTTTTTTATTTTTATTATAATTTTTTTAGCATTTTCCTCAAGTTAAAGGCTTTTAAAAGCACCCTTAAAAATATAAAGAGGGGGAAAAAAACATGTCTGTGGTCTTCTGACATCTGATGTAATCAGTTTGAACACACCATGGCAATCATCAAGAGTCATAAAATCAGTTTCCTGCAAAATTCAGGAAAATATAGTGCCTATTTGGTGGACATTTTGAAAAATGGCTGCCATTGCCCTCAGGGACCAAAGTTGCAACGCCCCAATATCTATATCTTTTCGGAACATACTGTATAAACTTACATCTGTGCCAAATGTGTTACTCTTTTCGCAAAACGCACAATTATGAATATTTCAACCTGACTGTCCCACTAAAATAGATAAACTGGCATGACGTGATTGTGCTGCTGCACCAGTGGGCCTTACTGGAGTTGGAACCATGGGCCTTTTTACAATGCTAACCACTGCTGCCTCACAGTGAACAAGTCTGTGGCTCAAAGGCAAATACTTCTCTTATTTGGCTCCCCAAGTGACAGATTTAGAAGCTGTACTAGAGCAGCAGCTGTGATTACACACATTTAGTTGTGGTTTGAATAGTCTCTAAGCAGCAGAGCCAAATATTGCTCATTTGAGACTTCAATGAGACCACTGCATAGGCACAGTAAAGGTGCTGTGCAGAGGGCTCTGGTGAAAAAAAAAAAAAAAAAAAAGTAGGGTTATCAGGCAATGAATTTGATCCTGGGTTAACATGTGAATCAGTACAGTCCAATGTCACTTTGCCAGGTCAATCAAATATATGAGAGTGAATAAATTACATAGTAACATGTTGACATAAACATTTATGGTTGATCTTCAAGTGGCCTAAAAGTAAGTTCCTATGAGACCTACCGGAATGAGAAGTACTACCAAAATAGAAAACCTTCTTGGGTGTGAGACAGAGCCTCAGGCTTGTTCTTAATTTGGATTTTATGTGTTACTGCCTCAGATACATAATCCAATGGCCCACCAGATGGAAGCACATTATTGTCACATCCTGATATTGGTGCACATTATTGTTGTCTAGTTTTATTTTGAAACACAAACCTCTCGTCATTTCAGTTCCTGCCCCCGTGATTTTCCACAGTGTTTAGTTTTTTTGATATTTGGACCTTTTGCTTCGTCTCCCGTTATTTGGATCACTGTCTACTCCTTACCTGGTATTGTTGCTGTATGGACTGATTACCTGCGTATGACCAACCTGATTCTGAGTAAAGACCTTGTTTTTTGAACTTACCTTGTGTCCTGATTGAGTATTTCTCTGCATCTGAGTCTCTGTTACCTGCAGCATTGTTACAATTCTGCAATGGTTTTGACTAAAACTACACTCAGATCAAACAAGCTGTGCTGTGATTTTCTCTTCTATTTAAAAAAAGATCTTCTGTAGAGGAGAGATGACGACAGGTGTGCCACTAATCTCATTTGTGACATATAAAGCTGAATAGAGTATACATTTTTTAATCACACCAATGTGAAAGGACCACTGTATAGAGTGCAACAAGAATGAGTCCTAAAACCCAGAAATGAGTTAGCATTTTAGCACTTCCGGTTCTTTCGTCTGGAAGTCAATGTTTTTTTTTAAAATGGGAATGTAGTTAAATGCCTGAAATGAGGTCTGTGGTTAACAGAAGCTGAAGAGATCTTATTTTTTTTGTTCTACAATATAAAATACGTCAGTAAATATCCCACTCGTGAATTTTGAAGCCTTTATGTGTCTTAAAAAAGGCGGCTAAATGAGACTACTAAATGTCATGACGCCTTATAGACCTTTATACACCTTTAATGACTCAGCAGCCCCTCCACCAAAACTCAGGGGAGCGGCTTGTCACTAAAATGAGAATAGCTGGTCCACCCTAAAAGCCCACCTTAAGTGAACCTGGGCTGACGTTGACGCTAACTTTGGGGCTAACCCCCTTCACTTTAATCAGCAGGTGGCAAGCAAGACACACAGTTGTAGCATTTATTCACCAACAGCCTAAACTGTACACACACACACTGCAATGTTCACAGCTTCATCAATCCTAGTTGTTGACATAAATGATAAATTGGTGAACAGATCAACCAACATTGCCATCCCTAGAGCCACGCCACTAGCATAAAAGAGTCAACTACGTAGAAAATGAGATGGAGGGTGCTTCCCTATCATGCTAATAAGCCCGGAAATGTGTGAAATGCCTGGTCAGTGTCTCAGCTGAAAAAGAGGTGTGATATGGAAGAAGATTAGGACAAAAGTTGTCACTCCAGTCTGTCACCCTCCACCCTGGCACTCTGGTCACCATGACAGGACTCAGTGCCAACAGATGCACACACTTGTTTGTCTAGTCAGCCATCAGAGTGGATAAATTAGGAGAACAAACTTACTGGACAGGCACTCACTACTGACTGCTCTGGTGAGTAAATCATATTATTTAGTGGTATGTGTTTTCTTGGTGTAATTTGCCCTATAGAATGATAATGATAACCAATATAATTGAATCTTTACTTGTATGGGAATGCGAGGGATTGACAGTGAAGGATTACAGAGACACAGGACGTCTACAAAGGCAAAGGAGAAGAGAGGGTGTCCCCGTGCCTCCGAGGTAAAAATATGAATGGACAGTAGCTCATAGTTCATGGGGAAATATCACTGGACAGAATCCTCAAGGGAAATGCTTAGGGTGCCAGTGAGAATACACGATGGGAATCTCCAAATACTGATTTGAAAAAATGGCACCAGACAGGGAAAAGGTACAACTGAGAACAAAGTAAGCAAGATATCAGAAGATGAAAGAGAGGATGTCAGTGAAAGGACCGAGTAAACGTAGTTGTTTGACAGCACTGAGAAGGGTGGAGAATCTTGTGAGTAGATGAAATGAAAGAGGGAAGTGGAGCATTATACAATCTGTTAGCTGTCAAATCATTGTTCACCAAGGAGAGGAGCAGTAGTCTTTGAGCAACGACAGCAGGAAGTACAATATAACTTTGAAAATACAAAGAAGCCAGGAGTTTGAGATACTGTTGTAAAGAATTTAGGGGAATCCTACTATTTTTCCACGAATCCGAAGTCAGACAAACTTGTAGATGTAATTTCTTGTACTGCATATCTGTGGGTAACTATGGGTAATATCACAGATGCTACGTACCTTTTTCTATGTCTAGAACATGGGCATGTGGACTGTTATGGGCAGGTGAGTCAGAACACCCTCTTCTGTTGACACACCTGCCCATAACGGTCCACAGGTGTGTCGACAGACGAGAGCGTTCTGACAGATTGCGATAAATTGCTGGTTGTGTTTGAGCATGGAGTTTTAGTGGTTACTGGTCGTAGTGGAAACTGTAATGCAGCCAGCAAATTTTTCAGATGTTTTACTTAGTGTATTGTCCCCTTGTGTCTCATCATTTGTGTCTGCATTATACAGGTTCAACTGAAGAATAATTAAAACACGAAAAGGCAGAAAAATAAGTAAGTCACCTACCGCTGCTTTCTCTTGTTGAAGTGCCTGGGCAGCAAAACGTGCTACATGGCTGATGATTGGAGCAAAGTTTGTTGGGCCGTAGAAACGAATGTGAGGGAGACAGGCAGAGTAGGCCTGGGCAATACCCTCCACACCTACATAGAGAGAAAGACAGAAAGACTTTACATTTCAACAAAACTTAAATTTAAAGATGAGTGAGAAATTGTGTGGATTTGTGATGGTGGGTGGGCTGATACGGAAAAGTGTCTTTTTTTTTTTTATGCATATCTCCCAACTCAAGTGAGACATTTTCAACTGAGGGTAGTAGCTCAGGAAAATAATTGTTTCTCATCAGCAGGTCTATTTTAGACTCCAATCAGCTTAAACAACCAGACAATTGAATGTGTGAATGGGTTCATTTGCTGAACATTTGCCTCCTGATTCAGTCACCTGCATGTATTATTTTTTTTTTTTAAGGGAACTGGGAAGTTAACACTGCAGTCTAAACACAGTTTCCAGGATCATGTTTATTTCTTGGTATAAAAGTTGTGTTCTCTTCATCCACATCTAAATGTCATAAATATATACACCTTCTTAAAAACCCTTAAAATCCCGCCAGAGGCCAGCTTGGCCTTTTCTATAATGTTCCTCAGGTCTTGGTGTCTTAATGTGGTATTTTGGAGGGATTTTTGATAATTTTTTACAATTTCTCGAGTGGTAAAAATGTGTTAAATTTGTTAAATTTAGCACCAAATCTGTGTAACGAATGGTATCAACCCCCAAATTGCAACAATTTATGAGACATAATAGAGCATGGGGATGCCCATCATATACTTCTATTATAATGTGCTAAGCCCTTATACACTTTCACAATTTATTCTAATGAATTATTTAATTTATAAATTATTTTTTATTTCTGATTTATGACTAGAACAACTTGACACAGTGCTGAGCTGCATTCAAATTAATCTTCAGGTTCAGATGATGTACACCATTTCTATGTGACATATACTGCTGACTTGCTATCTCCCCCTAAAGACCCCCATGTACGCCACCCCTACTGCTCTTAAAAATGGGTTTAATGGTAAGAATTAAAACATGCAACACAAATGGAATGGATTTTAAGATATTTCAAAATATGGTATAGCAAACAATCATTTGGTGTTAAAATCTAATGCTAATCCCTTGTTAGGTATGGTAACATATTGCACTTTGGTTGTATATGGCAGTTATAGCAGTTATATGGCAATTATAGCAGTACTGTGACTGCAGTCCTCCAAATCAGGCTTTATTGTTTTGCCTGGAACTTTTCATTTTAGAGTGCACTGGAGGCTGAATTGGCCTTTCCAAGAAAAGATGAGCTGTAATGCTCTCTTACGTAGTTTGTAGAGGAGCAGTTCACCAGCTAACCTTAAAAAGAAAGGGCGTTTGTGGAGGCACATGTTTTAATAATGCCAAGCTGTACATCTATTTCGAAGAAGCACACAGAACTTGATGTTTCACATGTTCGTATTTAACATAACCTCCTGCCTCTGTCAGGCTAAAATATGTGTTGCACAATTTTCCTTCTGGGTCTCACAGTCGGTACTCAAGTCGTTTGCATTTGTCAATTAACACATTTGCACATTTCAAATGCTAATGTTGCGTAAACGAATGCACCATATTAAAAAAAAAGGTGTGCTTACTTTGTGGTTCTTTAAAACAAAAATGCAAGATACTGATGATTTATAAATCTGTTAAAATTTAATTAGATATGATGACGGTAAGGAAATTAGTTAGTTTTTTTTTTTTTTTTCAGCGCTCGCAAAGTGTGCCCTGCCAGGAACAGTGATATTTTTGTGCATACAGGATTGACATAGCCTCTTAACCTGCTTATAGCTACCACATTGACCTTGACTGTGAGACAAAAAAAGAATTAAATCTGAGCAGGATGCACCAGTAACAGTAAGACAACAAGGTAAGCTGATATATATATCTTTTAAATTAAATTGTCTTGGGTGATAGGCTAAAAATTAAACTGCAGCCTTTGGGTAGGCCTATTTCTAACATAATTTAACCATCTAAAAGTGAAAAATAGAACCATAGGTTATATTTTGACTGGACTATGTCTCTGTCATTGGTCACCATGATCTTAAAATTTGTATTATTCTCCTCCCCAGTTATCGGTTCACTGGCCTACTTTTAACCCTCTGAAAATAATGGTGGATCATCTGACTGGCAATGACATTACTGTCATTTGAAGGCTGTTTCGGGTTTCAGTCTTTAAGATAGTGGACATACAGTGGTATCATCATGAATCTTGAGATTGCGATTAATCTGTTGATACCAAACATGTCATGCTAGTTTACCGGGAAAAGGGGCTGAATATCGCTCCAAAGTTGAGCTGTCTTTACCGCGAGGTCCGCGACACCTCAGTGGCAACCGGCACTGTTGTGGCCAGACTGTTTGTGCCCCCTCCGGCACTTTGTGCCCCACGCACAGCGCATGATGCGTATGTGCCTAGCGGCGACGCTGCCACAAAGTCACAATGGCATTGCAGCCTTATGTCTGAATGTTTATAGAGAAAATGGGACTATACTCTACTGTCCTTTTATTGCAATTGAACTTTCAGTCACGCAAGCAGTGGTGGCAACCTTTTTACTGTTGCAACACTAGTGTAGTCATATTTTAATAAGGGCCTGGCAGGATATTTGTAGACACATAGGACAATGTTTTACATCTTCATAGGGAAAGAAACAGCTTAGTAACTCCTATCTATTAATGCAGCTGTCTGGCAGAAGATGTGGATCCGGGCCACAAAGAAGCCAACAACCTGTAAGCATAGATAAGCGGCAGTGTTTTCAGCTTGTGTTATTATAAATGGAGTCGAGTTGTAAACAGAAAACAAGTCAGTATATTATTGAGGCATCGAGGTTCAGATGGTTGAAAAGTCAAGGATGGAACTAAAGTCAAGTTTGTTTGTAACACTATCACATCAAATGTTGCAATGGGCTTTACTGCCCCAGCCCAAGTTTCTATAAGACAGATATATAGAGTGCTCCAGGGATGATGCAAAAAGTCAATGGGATTGTTCCGTTGGGTTTTGGATAATTGCAGAAAATAAGCTCTGTTTCAAACAAACGTTTATGATACTTACACGTTTTGTTCAGCAAGATAATCTTGATAATCAAATGAACACCACTTCTACGATTTTTAATGCGTAAATGCAAACGCCAGAAAATTCACAAGTGGGATATTTACTGACGTATTTTATATCGTAGAACAAAACGCTAAATCTCTAAAGCTTGTGTTAACCACAGACCTTATTTCAGACATCTAACTAAAAACCCATTGACTTCCAGACGAGGGAACCGGAAGTGCAAAAATGTGAACTCATTTACAGGTTTTAGGACTCATTCCTGTTGCAATATTACCTTTTTGGTATCTACATTTACAGTATATTGGCCAATAAGTAAAAAGATATTATAGTCCCAAAATGCCAAATATATGTTTGAGGTATTTAAGATCAGTGAAACCATTATATATGTACTACATATAGTATATGTACACTACAAACTACAGTTTATTTCAACTGTAAATGTCCAGCTCACTACATAATTTTTGTCAAATACGTTTAATAAAAAATGTAGGAGCTTTTTATATGTTTCTTTTGTCTAAAATATCAACTAGGACTGTCAAAGTTAATGCGATAATAACATGTTAAAGAAAATTCTCTTTAACGCCACAAATGTCTTTAACGCGTTAATGCAACTTGCGATTTCTAGTTTGTAGCTTGTCAGGAAGGAGGCTAAATACTTACGCTAAATTTTGGCAAGGAAAATCTGTCATGATCATTTTCAAAGGGGTCCCTTGACCTCTGACCTCAATATATGTGAAATATATGTGAATGAAAATGGGTTCTATAGGTACCCACGAGTCTCCCCTTTACAGACATGCCCACTTTATGATAATCACATACAGTTTAGGGCAAGACATGGTCAAGTCAGCACACTGACAGCTGTTGTTGCCTGTTGGGCTTGAGTTTGCCATGTTATGATTTGAGCATATTTGTTATGCTAAATGCAGTACCTGTGAGGGTTTCTGGACAATATGTATCATTGTTTTGTATTGTTAATTGATTTCCAATAATACATATATACATACATTTGCATAAAGCAGCATATTCACCCGCTCCCATGTTGATAAAAGTATTTTACTTGAAAAATCTCCCTTCTACTACACAGTAACTCACCTGAACAGAAGGGGTTAGTGGGGTTGAAGTTGATGGCAAATTCATGTGACACCTGAGGGAGACGAGAAACACAGACAACAAACTTGATATCCTCCCTTCACTGCACTGTAAAATATTGTTGAGAAATACTGTCCATTTCTCCAACACTTTCTCCCTCCCACCCTTTCTCTCGCTCTCTCTCTCTCTCTGTACCGCTCTCTCTCCTTTGTCCTTTTCATCAGCTCAGTGCCATGGCAACACAGATGGGTTGACAGTTGCGTAATCTTGTGAATATGCATGTATAATGCTTACAGTTTTATCTGTGCGTATGTGTGTGTGTGTGTGTGTGTGTTGTGTGTATTTGGGTGTGTAAAATGCACGTATGATATAGGTTAGCTATTACTGTAAGTTTGCAAATGACAACCTTCTCTCCTCTCTCTCTCACACACACACACTGTACAAACATATATCACACATACAGTGTCTGTGTCTAGTACACACGCATACACACGTACAACAATAATAACAACAACACAGACAAACACACACATACCTTCCAGTCTGGTGGGAGTTGAGCTCCAAATCCCAGAGCAGGAAACATTTTGTCGCTGAGGAGGAAACCATGACAACAGATTGGAACGTTAGTTAAACCTTTTTTTTTTTTTTTCATCCAAATTCAACAAGCTGGATTTAGACAGCAGAGGAAATCCTGTTACCTTTTCCACAAAGAAACAACATTCAAAGACACTTACAGAGAAACTAGTAGGGAGCTGGCAGAAAAATGAAGCGATGTTGTAAAATGGCTTCTCACTAAGAGAAGCACCTTTTTTCTGAAGGGCAGGATACATAAAAAATCTGACGTATTGTCTTTTTTTTTTTACCTACAGTGATTTTCATCACTTTTTTCAAAAGAAATTGATTTATTTTATATTATCTTACAAATGCCATATAAATTAATTTTTCGTCAGTATGTTTTCAGCAGGCTGGTCTCATACACCGTTTGTAGCTATACCTAGAAAAAGTAATGCAAGTGATTTGTATATATCCCACAAAATCAATTTGTATGTAATTAACGGAATTGTGAACCAGGTGGGGGTGAATGGGTGGGTCAAAAAATACCAGACTTTTTCTGTCCCGTGTGAAACCAGAGGTCAACGTAAGTTACGAACTTAAATAAGGCCACTTCCGGAGTTATTTTAAGCCAAACCACAATCTTTTCCTAAACCTAACTTAGTAGTTTTCTTGCCTAAGCCTAAGTAATTTTGATGCCTTATCTTAACCAAGTCGATCTTTTCCTAAGCTTAACTAAATAGTTTTGTTGCCTAAACCTAAAGAAGTTATTTCCTGTGAAGACGGAAGTATATTTTGAAAAGACCATTTCCCTTGTGTTAGCATTGGTGTACTCAGATTTATCCGGATGTTTTGGGAAAGTAGAGACTGTCATAGTTTAGATATATTTGTTATCATATTCGCATCCGCACTCTTTCAAAACATTATAATCACCAGTGACTCTTTTAATGAATCTTCCACTCAGAGGCAGGGCGGAAGGTGTGGGTCACAAAGGGGAGTGAAGGTTGAACCAAGATTATAAAGAATGATGTAGTGAGGGAGCTCTCTGTCTTTGTACACTGACTTGTCTGCTGTATGGACCCAAATGCATTTGCTTAATAAATGGTATTTGCTTCTTAACTGAATGACCAGAGACTTATTAAATAATTTCTCCAACAGACTGTATGCGTGTAATGAGCGGAAATTGACATGTGTTGCTGGACATTTGTAGGAAAACGCACGAATAAAGAAGGAATAACTTTTACGAATATAGAATATGTTGGTTTTCAGTGACACAGCTTGGGACTTCACTCTGAAAATCTTAAAAACAGTAAAAATAGATGGTTATGTGCAGTAGGAGATTGGTAATTTGTAGTCTCGCGATACCAGACAAGACTGGCTACCGAAGTCTGGGGATTTGAAAATACAAAGTTGTTGCTAGAACGGCGGCGAGAACAGTTGCTAACAAACCTTTGGCCCTTACATGTACTGGATTCGAAAAGGCCAATCACAACCGTTTATCTAAATGCTTGGGGGGACGTATGGGGGTGATACGAAAGGATAACGCGCTGTTAGTGGTCGATTCAGCAGCCGAACACACGTCTCCGGGGGAGAGAGCCGAGAGGGAGCTCCAGAGATTTTTTTTAACTAACAGCAGCAACAATGAGTGAACCATATGTGTGTGTCTGTTAGCAGAGCAGCTATAGCAACACTGTTCTGTGCATGTGTTTCTATTACGATACAGCACTCAACTAATACTAATACACAGCACAGTTGGTGTGGTCGGGGCCATAAATTCTAACTTGCACAAACATCAGTCTGATAAAGGATCAATGAGACTAGACTAACATATTAAACTGCACTTCTCTGCTACTAGGAGACGGAGTGGGGTGATGGCAGGTTAACAAGGAGCATGCATTTTGATCATTTCGCTAGCAAGGGGGATGGCATCCCCACTCAAATCGCTTACTGGTTATGTGTGTTGGCGTGCACCACTGACACGCAGTCTAAAGCTTAGTACAGTGGTTCTTGGGTTTGATAGGATTAGGATGGATATTAGGGAACTGATAAACCAGTTTAATTTTTACTGCAAAGCCCACAGTGACGTACATGGAAATTAAACCATTTCTTTGTCACTGTTAACTTTGCAAAATTCTGTCACTTTGGTATTTGAAGAGACACATTTTATCACTGAAGTGAAGTGAAAGGTGCTAAACTCCAAATTCAGAGCATTAACATAGCAGCAAACAACTATTTGCTATGTAAAGATATAGTGGAGTAAAGGCATCCTGTCCCACGCTGTCGTCATGGAAACAAAGAGCCCATCCTCCGGTTCCCCCCACCAGGTTAACACTGTTAGCACCGTTGTTTGCAGTGTTTGTGCTGTTAGCACCATTACCTGCTAGCTGCCGCCATGTTGAGAGCCATGTGGAGGCAATCCCTCAATCATAGCTATGCTCTGAATCTGGAATTTAGCAGCCTGAAGATAACTGTAGTCCTAACTGATTAAGAAGAAGAAGATACTCACGTATCATAGTCCTGTATGATTTGTCCCACAGCTAAAATGGCAGCGAGATACTCGTTGCTGCCCAATGGGTTAATGTAGTGGAGGGAGGACGGCTCTCGAGGGTTCCCATTAGATGCTGTGAAGTCTATACCGACCTATGGAAACACAGAGAAGTGACAGCTTAGAGGTCATCTTAGAAACCTGCAGTGTTTTTACATTAGTGATTTTAATGAGGCCATTTTCAAAGGGGTCCCTTGACCTCTGACCTGAAGATATGTGAATGAAAATGGGTTCTATGATTACCCACGAGTCTCGCCTTTACAGACATGCCCACTTTATGATAATCACATGCAGTTTTGGGCAAGTCATAGCCAAGTCAGCACACTGACACACTGACAGCTGTTGTTGCCTGCTGGGCTGCAGTTTGCCATGTTATAATTTGAGCGTTTTTTTAATGCTAAATGCAGTACCTGTGAGGGTTGTTAATTTATTTCCAATAATAAATATATACATACATTTGAATAAAGCAAGCATATTTGCCCACTCCCATGTTGATAGGAGTATTAAATACTTGACAAATCTACCTTTAAGGTACATTTTGAATGGATAAAAAATGTGCAATTAATTTGTGATTAATTGCGATTAACTATGGACAATCATGTGATTAATCACGATTAAATATTTGAATCAATTGACAGCCCTAGTATGAAATAGTACAATATTCGCACACATGCTATTTTTAACAAACCGACAGTAGTGTTGTCAAAAATATCACATCGATATACAGGTACCAGCTGAGCTTTCTGCTCTCTCTTCTCTTTTCTCCAACAGCGAGTTGACTCACACACACACACACACTCACACTGCTATTTATCTTTTAATAAAAATTGAATTTTATGACCTCAATGTTGTACATTTTTCCCCGTGGTTTCTGAAATAATATCGAATATAGATATTTTTCAAAGTATTGTATCGAAGTTAGAAATCCAAGTATCGTAACAACACTAACTGACAGTATTTATTCCTGCCATTCAGTGGCATTATACGATGTGAAGTGAACGTCTGAAGGAAAAAAAACAGAGAAACCGGAGTTGCTGTTAAGTTTTGATAACAGTGTCTGAGCTGGAACATCTTGTTATCTAGGTGTTAGAGAACAGCAACGCACCACTCACATACCTTGTTTGAGAGCCGATTGGTATGATTTAGTTGATATTGTGATTCCCTTTTCAACTCCACAATGAAAGTTGTTGCTTTTTTGTATGACAAAATATTGTCCCATGATATTTCATTACAGCCTTTATATCTGTCAAAACCCTGTGACTGCAATTTTGACATTTAAAAACGGTCCTTTGTCCGCTCAATAATTTTCCTAATTCATCAAACATATTAATAACATTGCAATTTCAAAACTTCAAGGTCACCAAGCAAGGAATTAATGTGTTTTACGTCATTCTTGAAAATACAACATTTTTATTGGGGACAGATTAAAAAAAATACTGTAGCGCAGCTGTGTCTAAAAAAAGACAGCATGTCCCTGAAACCACACAGAGGCGTATTTTTTAACACGGATGACCAGAGGGTGACACTGCGATGACATACAGTAGGCCTATAAACAAATGTGAACACACAGACGCTTTGAACACATGTACCCAAAGTACAAAGGCACAAACACACACACACAGTCACACAGCCTAACATAATATAAGATTAAGAGTGACAAGCTTTTCCTCAGGCGATGAATAACGGTTTGTGTGCTGACAAGAACCCAACCCAGAAACTCCGCCTCCATCCTATCAGCTTAAAGATAGTCTAAAGCATCTCCTTCTTTCTCTTTTTGTTTGTTGGGTTATAAAACAACAATGTTCTGGTTCAACGACCAAGGAAAGAGAAAATAGAGAAGCAGGAAGAGAGAGCAAAGGTGGTAGATGTGTGAGTACATGAGAGGAAATTGGTCAAATGAGGCAAAGAATGGGAGGAGAGACAGAGCATAAAGAGCAGAAGGAGTGACGGACACAGAGATGCAGGGTGACAGAATTAGGGTGCTGTTGCGTATTTTGTACAGCATGTGTGATAGTCCTGGAACGAAATATGTGTGAAAAAAATACCCATACATACAGCATATACTACTCTTGGTTCAGGGTGCCAAGCGAACAAGTCGTTTTGCCTGTAATCACAGCTAGTTTCTGGAAATGAAACAGCATAATAGCTTAAAGGGATGCTGAGTATTTTATCAATTTATCAAACTCTACGGCAAACTGTGGAATTGCAATAACATACTGATAAGTATAGCTTACAGTAGAAATCTCAAAGTCAAACAGAGCTGCAAGGATAGTCGATTACAGTTGTTTTTTCAATTGCTAACACACTGAAATGACACATAAAGCACAATTATGGAAATTGACACTGAGACAGCAAAAAGTCTCTGCTCAAGTCTCCAAAACTCTAAACACATTTTCTGCTTTGCACCCAATTTGCAACTCAATATGGCAACACACTGCACACTGTGCGCTGCATAAAACTCAGGAATCTAACATAAAGTCACTTGTTTTCTATTGGACCACCTGGCCAAACACCTAAGTGCTTGATTGTCCTCATCAATCAGGATGTAAGAACTATAAAAAGACCACAGGTGAGTACCTGTTTACAACAGCAATGGAAGCTTGAGAATGCCAGTCTCTCATGTGACCTGACAGTCAACACCGATAAGACCCCAGAAGTCTCCCAGTAGGACTACAAGGGGCAAAGCCTTCTTCAGCACCCGACCCACCTTCTCCTAGAAGACTCCAAACTGTCACAATGTGTCTGAGTTTTCTTCCTTCCCATCTAGATGCTTAGTACCATACAGTAGCTGTTCCCTCTGAAGCTCTTGCACCAAACCGTGGCTCTTTTTACCCAGAGACAGGTCATGTTGAATGAGACCCAGAATGCATTTTCAGACTTTCTTTAGTCACCCAGCCAACAGCCTCGAGCAGCACTCCCAGGCCTGGAAATACATTCTTACATTTCTGTCTCATACATGCACACAGGTGGCAGGCATGTTGAACATAGTCTATGAAAGGAAATAAAATGTAATTCCAACCCGTTAAAATTCAAATAAACGGTGGCTCTAAAATGGCCATATATAATATCTCCATTTGAATTACCAAATGAACCACTCAACATTTTTTTATTGGCAAAGACATTTTTGTCCCAAACCCCTTGATCCATAACAATGGACTCTGTGCATGCCCGAATATGTGCTGGTTTACATGCATGAATGTGTACACTGCTAAAGAGGGAAGGAGAGTATTTTTCATATATTCATGTTGTTTATATCAGTGATGTCCATTTTACAGCCCTGGTATCTATTTATTTTGTCTTACTATGAACCTGAAAATATGTACGCCCAAACTGACAGTTGATGGCACCCAAAACGATTACGGCATTTTTCCTCCAGTGCCCTCTCCGGTGACAGACATAGTTAGTTTGATGGTTGTGAATTTGATGACAGCGGGAGATGACACCATTCTGTTTCCAACTTATTCCTCGCCCCAAGCTATTAGTAATTGCTAACACACAAGTAGACTAAACACAATATGACAAACACACAGTTTCAACAAGCAAGTGCACCGAATCAAAATGAACAGGGGGCGACAGAGCAGCATCTCATTACTGTATATTTCAGAGCAGCAATGTGGCAGAAAACGTCTGTGACTGAAATAAATTAGGGGGATTCCACTACTGCCAAATTACTGTCAAATAATTGACATACTGACATTCACATTAGAGTTTTCTCAGCTGTGCCTTGTCGAGTATCCGCCAATTCTCACGCCAGGACCTCTCAGACTCATTTGCAGTTACACAGCCACAGATAAAGATGGAGGGGAATTTGGATGGATGAGTGTGTTGGAGCCTGTGCGAACGTCTTCTGGAGTTACTCGAAGGTGTTCCCAGTGACAACTTGGAGCTGCTGTCCACTGCCATACTTTTACTGTGGGAAAGTCTATTTATAGTCTACTGACATTTGTTATTGTGTATTTTGGGCTATTGTGTCCTTCATGACAAGTTTTGTGTGACACATAACAGCCACTACATGTTTTTAAAACAATAAAGTATAGTACAGCTCAGTACAGTATAGCTCCAAACATACATTGGTGAATGGCTCACAGCAGATGTAGGGATGTGTCATATGCAGTGATATGAGGTATAACAATGATCATTTTGTATTGTGGTTGGATGTTTTACAGCCTTCAATGATATATCGTACATTCTCAAAAAGAGGCCTTTAGGTACCTTAATTGTAGATAGAAACAGGGTGATATTGGAGAACGGCCTTTATTCCTAATTAAAATATATTTGATTCAAAAGTTCAAAGTTCAAAGATCACAATTAACGTGATAAAAACGCTACTAATTTCTTTAACGCATTAACTTGGGATTTTTAGGTTGTAGCGGGCGAAGATACTGGCAGAGTGAAAATAAGATATTCCTATATTAGTCCCACAGTGGGGAATTTTGGCATTTCTCCACATCATACTGGCATCATATGAAACTAGAAAAACCTAAGGAATCCATTGGTACCAACCATGTCATACTAGCTTGTTGTGAAATAACGCTCCAAACTTACACTATATTTTGGCGAGGAAAAACTGGCATGGCCATTTTCAAAGGGGTCCCTTGACCTCTGACCTCCAGATATGTGATTGAAAATGGGTTGTATGGGTACCCACGAGTCTCCCCTTTACTGACATGCCCACTTTATGATAATCGCATGCAGTTTGGGGCAAGTCATAGTCAAGTCAGCACACCAACACACTAACAGCTGTTGCCATGTCATGATTTGAGCTTATTTTTTTTTATTATTATTTATGCTAAATGTAGTACCTCTACCTCTTGCCGTTGACTACCGTACATATTTATTCCGAAATAAGGTCCCATGGGGTCCACCAGAAGGGGCGGGACTTCACCTCTCTATTAGACCCTCCTGACCTCTAAATACCTGGATCTTTTACCTCCAATTTGTAATGTAATTGTAACAGAAATTCCACCAGATACTGTCAGGCTTTGGGAATTTAGAAAAACATATCACAATCTAATATTTTGCCAATGTCGTACGGCCCCACTTCACTGGATAAAATGATAAGGCCCTGAGATCTGTTGTGAGAATGACATATGATATCTAAATCTAAACAGTGTCATAGAGCAGGCGGAAACAGAAAAAACAGCCATGTATCTTAACTGATATCTTCTGTCAACAGACTTGCCTGTGCTCTCATTCATGAAACGTTTGTTTTCCCCATGAATCCGCAGGGACAGGAGCACTACGCTCGACACAGCTCTGAATGATATCAAACATAAGATATGAATAATAGCGTAATTCTGTTGAAATGAGTCTTTCACAAACAGCCCATCAGCAGTAGCAGGCTGTCTCTTTGTGTTGGAGTGTGTAACACAGAAACGTTGCTCTCTCTCCTCCAGCTCCCACAGCCCCGAGGAGAGACTTTCCCTTCCTGGAGATTAGGATTAGAGCCATACTAAGTCTGATTGAACACCGCAAAACAGCTCTTTCTGCATGTGTGTGTGTGCGGGTGTGTTTTTTGTACGCGGCTGCTCCTCACTGTATGTGTGTGGTGTGTGTGTAGAATTTGTGCATATAAGTGGCAGTGTGTACGAGAGGAGAAGATGTCATCGGTGACTGAGCGTCTTCTTGAGATTATGTGTGCTTGTGCATGTCTAAATCAGTCAGTATGTGTAAGCGGGGAAGGTGCACGTTTGAAGATATTGTATATGTGTGCGCACACCTACAGTATAAGTCTCTTGTACAGAGTGCAGAGGTACGTGTGATAAAATGTCTGTGCGAGTAAGATACTATGTGTGGATTTGTGTGTGTGTGGCATGTGTGCCAAAGTCATGGTTTGGGAGTTTGCATGCAAATCGGTCGTAGTGTGAAAGCGGGAGTGTGACGAGGACATTATATGTTTGTGCTCACACGTGTGCATGTATGTGTATGTAAATGAGTTTGTAAGGAGAGAGGAAGTATCTGTGTTAAGACAGAATTAGGAGGTATGTGTGTGTGTGTGTGTGTGTATCAGTGAAAGAGCTGCAGGTTTGTGACAAAAGGCAAAAGATTAGGAGGGAGCAGCGAGGATTTAAGAGTTCCCATTCCGCCTTAAATTTGCTCATCTCACCACCACTAGAACAGGAAAATGTTCCAATTGCACTGAAATGATGCTCATTACAAACAAGCAAGGTCCTGAGTGAGGAAATTATTAAAAGACTTACATCAGTCTGTCAATAACTCCCAGTACCCATTTGCAAATTCTACAAAATTGTGATATTTCTATTTTAACACAGTATGGTGCCTTTTTGGCAACATCCTGATTCCCACAGAGCGGTGAAATATGTCCACGGCTGAGAGCTGCGGTCCAACCTTTTACTGAGGCACTTGACCGCTGGCTGATGACAGAGGGAAGTGTTTCTCCAGTGTCATCCAAAAGAGAGCAGGCTGGATGTAGAAGCGTCCTAACATCCGTAAACTACAAAGCACATCTCCACCGGCTAAGTCAAAAACTCCCCACTCTGGTTTTAACTGGTCATCAAGCGCTGACCAGAGGAATTACTGCTACATCAGATATTCAGCAATTAAGTGGGATCAGTTGACATTTGGCTGCAATTAACCATTCGCTAAACTCTGCCTCATTTGGTTACTGTTGCTACGCTTGTCAAGCTTTCCGTTTGCATATGGCAGATATGCAGTTTACAATAATAACAGGGCAGATTAACCACTCAAAATTTCATCAAAACATCAAGTTATGCTAAAACGCTTTGGATATAGAGCAGGTCTAGACCGTACTCTATAATTTAGAGACCCAATAAGAGATCCTCCATGAGCATGCACTTGATGCGACAGTGGCAAGAAAAACATTTCCTTTAAAGGGTAGAGACTGGGCAGGACCAGGCTCTGGGTGGGCAGCCATCTGCCTCGACTGGTTGGGTCGAGAACCCAACTGAGGTCGACAAAAGCAGCTTCTCATTTCTAGCCTGCGACCAACAATTTTGCTGGCTGAAATAGATTTTTTATTTTATTTTATCAGCTTTAGCTAACTAGCTAACCAAGCCAACGTTAGCTCCAATACTTTGTTGAAAATACGACTTCAGGTGACTTGTTAATGTTTAGCAGCTTTAACGTTACAGGAGGAAAAGCTTTCAGGATGAGAACTATCTGATGAGTTTGGTAAATGTAATGCTAACCAGGTTGGGTTTGTGGAGTGTAAATGTTACTCTGAACTCTGAGTGCATCCAGAATCGGCTTCCATACAGCGGGGAAACTACACAGTGGATGTGTTAGTCGTGAACAGGGCTGCTTGTTTTTATTTTACGTAAGTTGTTGCTATTAAAGGGGAACTACACCCATTTTCAAAATTCATACATGTTATTCCTATAGTCTAAGATAGTCCAAAAAATATTAGTAAACATGAACAACTCTCCCAAATCTAAAAACTAGAGTGCTAAAACTCAAAATGTGTGATGTCATTGGGTAAAAAGTGCTCCATAGACAATGAATGGGGAAAGATGTTCTAGATGACACTGAGAACGCCGAATGATCTGAGTATATGGGAATGTTTTCTGTTTCACAACTGAGAACACTGCAATAGAATAAATACCATTTTGGTATAAAAAAAAAGAGAACAAACATTCTGTGGGTCCACAAAATCAGTCTCCCATTCATTGTCCATGGAGCAGCTCCACACTTTATACCCTATGATAAACACAAGTTTGGCGCTCTAGTTTTTGGATTTGGGAGAGAGTCGTTCTTGTTTACTAATATTTTTCGGCCTGTCTTAGACCATAGGAATAACGTATGTATGAGTTTTGAAAATGGGACCCTTTAATTATTTGCTCCCTGGCCTTGTAACACTCGGATTGCAGCTTGCATTAGAGCAGATAAACACAAGGTTTAATCCATTCCTTACATTTTTGCTCTGGTGTTTTTGGTTTTGGAACAGCTACAAAAAAAAGACACCAACCTCCAAACTCTTTAAACGCTACCTATCGCTCTTACTACTGTACAACACCATGAACACTGCTTCAACATGTGGAGAAATCCAAAGCTTGACTGACCTGCCAGTTGCTACGCAGTAAACTGACAATCCCTGTTTGACTGGTCAAATTGGGTTTTTTTTGTCACAAATTTGAATAACAAAAAAATAACTTTTAAAATAGTCATTTCAAATAAGAAATAGAAGTTCATTCATTTTAAATGTTTTGTCTATGCGGAGCTGAATTTTACTAAAAGTAAACCTACTTCAAACTCTGAATGCATAATGAGGATAAAATTAATACATTCCTACATAAAGAGAAACAGACATTATACCATTAATGCCCTTTTTCACGCCGTTGAGCATATTTTCCTCAATCACCTATTCGTCATGGTGCAAACATTGTGATCAACAGCACAAAGCATCACTATGGCAACAGCCCTATGCTCTTTGCTTTAAAGCCTCATTTCCAACAATAAGATAAGGTGAAAATAACAGGCTGTCAGTGACGCTTGTCATTGTCTATATTTGTGTACGTGTGTGTGCTCCTTAACAATGCCCTGAATTAAGAGAGGATTTAGCTGCTTTCTGCACCCCGGTGTAACAGAACACATCCTCTGACACTGACGGCACGTCTGCAGTCACCTCCGCACAACAACCCTCTTGTACTTGAACAAGACCTTGAGCCAGAAAAATACTCCTTACATCACAACACTATCTTCTATAAGATCAAGAGGTGTAATGTAGAAGATCTGCAATGGTCTGAAATAATACTTGTCCATTCTACGTTCAAGGTTGAACTTATTAGTTCAATGTGTTCAATAAATTTGGCAATTAAAGAAAAATATTTAAAATCATTATGGGTCAGTTCAGCAAATAGGGTGCATACCATTTTTTCTCTCCTTCTTTGTTTTTCAATTTACAGTTACAATTTACAGTGGGAATAAAAGTTTTATTACAATTTCACATGTTTACATTTCACTGACATAATGGTCTGGAGTCAGCGCTCCTCAGTATTATGCAACAGAGCAAAGCTCAAATTATACTTTCTGCACCCACATAGTTGTGAGGGGCCACACAGTAATTCACTGTCCGGTAACACTTTATAATAACCATCATTCATAAATGGTAAATTGATAGTTAATTAAACTTGAATTAATAGTTATTTTACTGATATCAAACAATGAAATGATAATTAATAATGTTTACTAATAATTAGTAATGGTATAATTTATGTTATTTTAATAGTTTATTGTTAATAACAGTATAACATTATATATTCTATATTAAGTATTTGTTAATGATTACCAAATGATTTGTAAACCTTTAAAAAACACTTGTAAATCATCCATAAACATAACATTAACAATTTGTTAATGGTTAATAGAAACTTTGTAAAGCATCTATAAACAACATTTAGACAGATAGTTAAGACTTTGTCATTGATTAATAATTGGTTTCTGATCCATCTATCTATGTAATGTTTATAGATGTTTTACAAATTATTTCTTAAAGGTTTACAAATCATTTAGTAATTAAAAAATACTTAATATAGTACATCAAACTGTTATTAATACTTTACTAATGTAATCAGAATGTAAATGTTATTGTCTCCTATCAGCTATGATACAATATATAATTTATAAACTAATTATCTCATATTACACAAACTATTAATAAAATAACATAAATTATGTCATTACTAATATTTTTAAATTGTTATTAATTATCATTTCATTGTTAACAGTAAAATAACTATTAACTAAAGTTTAATTAACTATCACTTTACCATTTATTATTGATGGTTATTATAAAGTGTTACCTTATGTTCTCCTAAATACACAGAATATATACCTCAATTTATAATATTAACCATCTCAAAATGGAATCATATTAATGGGCTGAAACATGCAAAACAATCTGTACAGCACAGTTCTTTTAAATGACGCCTTGGGATATACTATAATTGCTCCATGGTTAGAGAAATTGCTTTGTACAATCACGTACCAACATAACACCAAAGAAGTGTAAATGCAGGACCACATTGAAGCTGGCTTGTTTTTGTGAACATCTCATTTCAAGAGAACCCCACAGAAAAATAAAAAAAAATATTAAAATACAAGGAGGTACACAGGTGTCTAATCCCAGAACACACTTAAAGGAAAATGCCACAAAATCAAGCATGTAACAAACTATATTATCTGTACCCGGCTGCATCTGGAGTCTGGTTCTAGCTCACAAAGCTGGGAAATTGTTGTAGAGATAGAGAAGAGGGAAAAAGGGACACTGTGTATGTGCATATGTAGCCTATAGCTGGCATGTTCTCTCATGTTGTTGTATGTTTTTGGTTCGGTTTGTCTGTCAGCAGCATTATGGAAAAAATACAGGTTCGATTTTCATGAAACTTGGTGGAAGGTGTCGCATGGGCCAAGGAAGAACTCATTACATTTTGGAGCAGATCAGCCATATATAGTTTTGGAAATATATTCACACATATACAGTGGTTGCGCTTGCAGATTTGCACATCAAAGAAGACTGGACTATTGGCCTTGGCCGAGGTCTGCTCTCTCCGAGTGCCCTTCTTGTCGTATGTGTGCTTTAAGTGTGCATTAATCTTAGTGTGCATGTGGTTTCAGAATTTGTCGACATTTGTGTGAGTGAGTGTGTGATACAGTAACAGTGAGCCAGTCTGAATAGTCCTGAGATTTATCAGCAGGGCCGTTGTATTTGTTCGGACAAATGCACCGAGGATAATAATATAACAGCACAACGTGTGTTTGTGTTTGTGTTTGTGTGTGTGTGTGTGTGATTGGCTATTACAAAACAGGCCTCTTTCTCACTCACTCAGTTACACACAAAGGTGTGACATCACCAGGGACACACAGGAGTTTCTCCTAACAAGAGACCAAAATACACTATGACGATTCTCCGTCCCTCTCCCTCCGTCTGGTGAAATACCCATCTCCCTAACGCTTTCTGTACCTCTTTCTCTTTCTATCCCCATATCTTAATCTCACGCTGACTTATTCATCAATTCAAAATAAACATTTCCTGTAATCGCCTGTTTTTCTCCTGTTGCCTTTTCTGCCCTCCTGTTTTCACAATTCAAGAAAAGTGTTCACCACATTTCAATGTTTCACAAAATCCCATTACACTTCTCTTCTCTACTCCCCTCATTTTTTCTGTCCCTCACACTTTTCCTCTCTGTATGTAAATGATCATGATCCAACTGTAACCCCGGGAGATGAAAATAGAAAATCGGAATGTTTTCCATCTGTTTTTCGAGAGCAAGGCATGCGGAAACATGTATCTCATTACCACATCATTGCAGAAGCAGAAAAACAGGCATGCTGATATTAAACTCACCGTAAACATGAGCTGGCATCCTCCCAGTATGTAATCCAGAAAAGTGTAGTCTCTTGTAATCTAGAGAGACGAGAGTCACAGGGCAAAGTAAGAAAACACTTTAGGAAAATAAATATAACCAGTAAGAGAGGAGGAGAGTATTGATTTATTGAGAAAAGGAAAGTAGGATTGTTAAGCATTGTCTCTGATCAAATAAATTAAATCAGTAGACTGTTGTGAATCTCACCAGCATCATACACGGTTAACTCTGCTATAAATAAGAACACAGACTATTGTTATTCTTTTACTTAAAGGGATAGTTACATTTTTTTGAAGTGGGGTTGTATGAGGTACTTATCCATAGTCAGTGTATTACCTACAGTAGATAGCGGTCAGCATGCCCCCAGTTTGGAGAAACAGACTTGAGTACCAGCACTGGAGCAAAGCAATGTACTGCTGTGGACGGGGCCAGCAGCAAAACCTATTTTAGCCACCTAAAAAAAAATCAATGCCACTTTAGGTGTATGCTATATTTAGAATATTTTCACCAATTTACCTTGCTGTCAGACCTTCCAGCCTTTCTGACGGGGAACTGAAGCCGTTATCAATGCTCTCTTCAAAGCCACCAGACTGCATTGACAAAAACGGTGATCATACCTTGGAGAACACGGGAGCTTCTGGTCTACCGCTGTCTCGATCGGTTAGTTTGTTCGTGTTATTGTGTGACTTTGGTGAATCCAAACTAACCCTTTAAAACACTTTGAAGAGAGCATTGATAACGGCTTACATTTTGCTGCCTACCCTGTCCACAGCAGTACATTGCTTTGCTCCTGTGCCGGTACTTCTGTATGTTTCTCCAAACTGGGGGTGTGCTGACCGCTATCTACTGTAGGTAATGCATTTACTATGGATAAGTACCTCATATAACCCACTTCAAAAAATCTGAACTATGTCTTTAAGGTACAGTGTCTGACTAATTAATTGTCTACTTATTCTAACACCATGTAGTTAACAACCTAACTAAACACACACATAATAAAAATACATTAACACTTTTCATAAGCACAATTGTTTTCAAATGACAAAACAGCCCATGTTTTCTGATTCAAGGTACCACCAATGGAGCACCAATTATTATCATGTTTGAACAAAATTTCCACTCCAATTACAATGAATATTTAGCATGGATTTTATTGTCATTAGTCTAATCCCTGCCGGCAGCCAACAAATATAATTACTGTATTAGCCGTTTTGTGCATGTGCCGGATGTGTAAATGACCGTACAAAGGCTTGTTCATGGTTGTGCGCATGAAAAGAGGAAGAAGGAAAAGAATCAATTATGAAAGCTTGTCATCATATGCACGCAGCTTTAATGTCATTCCAATGGGCATCTAAAGACTCAGTGTTCCAGCTTAATGTGTCCTCTGTGGGGCTCGAAGCTACCGCACTAATTAGTTATTCAGAGGGAGTTATGGACACCCAGTAAGGAGTATGTCAGCTGATCAAAACCACAATGGTTTAATCAAATGTTCTATTGAGTCGAGGGTAAGATGGGTCATTATGAGGTGACAAGACTCGCAGAGAGTTCTTGGACATTCAAGAGAGTTATTTTTGTTCCTCCAGCTCTGAATTTTAATGGATTTAACTTGATAGTGGATCTTATTTGAATTTATTCATAAAAAATTACACATTAATTACTGTGAAACTTCAACTGTGGATTCTGCAGTGGTATAATAATAAAGTTATCCGAAGGCCGATGCAAAAAGCTGCTTAAGGAGAGATGCAAGGAGACGATGTGGGAAATGTACTTTACACGTGAATCCACAGGTCTAGGTGCCAGGCTAATTATAGCTGTGACAGTGAGAACCCAACCATCAGTCTTATCATGTACACTATCTGCCCCAATACCAGTAGTCATAAGTTAGACTAGGGATGCTAATTTTGAAAAAAAATTTAACCGATAACCGACCCTCGTTAAATGATTATTATCCGTTGACCGACAAGATTAGTGCATCTCATGTAGCGGTGCGCCAGCTGCAGTGTATGAGCACAACAGACAACTGAGTCCCCAGTTCACCCGTCCGGGAGCGTTACTGTGGCTGCGCTAAGTGCTGCGTGTAGTGTCACGGACATGCAGCCACTTTCCCAGTAAAAGTCCGCCACCACCACCGCATCATTTAGTTTAGTTTAGCAGGTTGTAAGCTGTCTGTCTGCCCTGCGTAATGATAGCAGGTGTCCGAAAAAACGTGTGTGTGTGTTTGTGCTACGTTAGCAGCTGAAGTGTTGCTGAAGGCTTCGTCTTCCCCGTAGCCACACACATAAGGTCGGCGTAACTTTAGCGAGCGTCCGACAGACTGTGTGTGTGTGGCGGGGGTGAGTGTGGGTTTGTCGGTGGCGTTATAGCTGTGAACGCAGCTGTAGCAGAAAGTGTGTGTACTCCTCTGCTCTGTGCTCTGCTCAAGACCGGAGCCATCTTCCTGTATCTGTAACTCCGGCCCAGACTCTCTTAAGGTGGACCAGCTTTTCTCCTTTGAGTGACAAGCCGCTCCTCTGAGTTTTGCTCAGCTTTTTATTAATTATTAATATTTCTTTTAACTGTTTAGATAGCGTTAATGGTTAAAAATTGTAATGTCGGTTAACAGTTAAACGGTTAATTATTAACATCCCTAAATTAGACGCAACCAGAGATTAAGATTGTAAAACAAACATGGATGCTGCTGAAAATTACGAGACCAAAGCTCCATCCATGCATGCATGCATGCATCCTTCCATCCATCCATCCATCCATCCTCACCTTACACGACTTGACGATGATAAAGCCAGAGTTTTTATAATTCTTCTTCTTCTTCTGTTTCTTGGGGTTGATGCAGTCAAACTCCACCTGAGGAGACGGAAACACAATTGCAGAGAAACAGAAAAATGACATGTATCAGTATAAGAAAAGAGGAAATCGAGAAAAAAAACTTCAAAATAAGGGAGGACATGATGAGGGATGGTAGAGGAGAGATGACAGCATAGTTGTAAAGAATAGCGGTGAGATGGGGGGAATGAACAGACGACTGAGAGGCTGTGACTTGGATCTGCATGTATTCAACACGCCGCCTACAGAAACTACAACTTGACAGTCAACCTTGGAGATGTATTATAAGCAAACTGTACTACAGTGGTGTAGTTACAGTTTATATGGGAAGCTACATGTAAATAGAAAACATATAAACCCTTTGTGAACATTTTACGTGACGAACATGAAGATGAAAGAAAAATGACTTTCTTTAATACTGTAAGTCACACAAATAAACATTAGATAGCAATGTGTTTGATGAAAAGAGACATTTGAGACATGCACACACACACACTCACACTACACAGACTCACATGCCTTGAGTCAGCTGGTGATTCATATGACAGGTAGCTCTAAATGCCTTGTCGTGTTACTAGGGCTCAGCTAAAGGCTGTTTTACATCTCAAAAGCACCTCTCATTTTCTCATCCTTCTTTTCACACCATATCTCTCTCTCTCTCTCTCTCTCTCTGTCTCTCTCTCTCTCTCTCTCTCTCCATCCCCCATCTTGTTATTCTGTGTGTGTGTTTGTGTGTGTGTGTTTGTGTGTCGCCCCATCATTACCACACATGAAGAGACTCAGTGGGAGAACAAGTCATGAGGCTGCTTTGGCACATGCACACACGCAGTTTCACAAATGAACACACACACACACACACACACACATTTTCTTTCACACACACACAGATGCACACACAAACACACACAGAGCTACTAATGAATGAACGGTTTTCTGATCCCTGCATCTTTATATCTTTAACAGGCCAGAAATGCAAAAGGGAAAATAATACATCTCAGTAGTATTTCTAAATTAGCAGCTCAGACTTAAGACCCAACTGGTCCTCAGTGACCATAATGTGTGAATGCAACCATGCAAATCAGTGCATGATTATTCCTGCTTCATTGTTGATACATGCGACTGGATGCATTTAAACTGTAAATTAACCAGTATGGGGCCGAGTTATTGGGTATAGCTAAAAGATAAAATAAAACTGTTATCCATTGGCTAAAAACAGAGCATGATTCTCATTTATTTTGTGAAAGATCAGATAAATGCTGTTTAGAGTAGAAAATAAATGGTTTACTTAGATTTTCAAAGGGGTCCCTTGACCTCTGACCTGAAGATATGTGAATGTAAATTGGTTCTATGGGTACCCACGAGTCTCCCCTTTACAGACATGCCCACTTTATGATAATCACATACAGTTTGGGGCAAGTCATAGTCAAGTCAGCACACTGACACACTGCTGTTGCCTGTTGGGCTGCAGTTTGCCATGTTATGATTTGAGCATATTTTTATGCTAAATGCAGTACCTGTGAGGGTTTCTGGACAATATTTGTCATTGTTTTGTGTTAATTGATTTCCAATAATAAATATATACATATTTTTTGCATAAAGCAGCATATTTACCCACTCCCTTGTTGATAAGAGTATTACATACTAGACAAATCTCCGTTTAAGGTACATTTTGAACAGAAAAAAATGTGCGATTAATCACGATTGACTGTGGACAATCATACGACTAATCGTGATTAAATATTTTAATTGATTGACAGCCCTATAATAAAGATATATGAAGTTACAGCTAACATTTAGGTAATCCAGTATTTACTGCAATAAAATATAGTTACATAGAGATAACTGTCTCTCTGTCCCACCTCTCCAGCCACGTTCCCTATTTCCCATGGCCCCTTTACTGACATTTCCCATCCATCGATCAGGTGCCCTCGAACTTTCCTTCCTCATCACCTGACTACCCCACCAATCTACACACCAGTTGCCATTTCCCTCATCTGTGTTTGGGTCCAATCCTTGTTGCCTGAATTCACCCTTGAATTGACAGATTACAGTAACTTGAACTAACAAACACACACTCAATCACACTAATGTCAAATATGTTTTACCTCCACTGAGTTCTGGGCTTCACTCATCTTGGAAGCTGTGGTTTGAAACTCTCCTATGAAGTCGTGGCCTCCATCATTATCATAGTCGTAACACAGGACCTGTCATTGTGTAGAACACATCACATCATGCCATCACCATTCCCATTTTACAGCCAAGTGGTTAGCTTGCTTAGCTTCCTTTTTTGAAATCCAAGTGGTTACTTCTCTGGTATTGGTTACATTTTATATGAACAAAAACACTTTTTGGACTTGGACTTGTACACTTTTCTCATATTGCACTGTTGTCTAGACTTTGTGTTTATAACACAGCATCTGATGACGAAACAACGTGATCAAACTTTGATGCATCGCTAGTGAGTGTATGAACATGCTACTTCCTGTCCTTCTTGCAATTATCAATCTGCACTGCTAACATTTAATAAAGTAGAAATTCCACACCGTAACAGTTTTGTAACAGATGAAACTCTTAACGACTAACCTTGATGTTTCTGTCCACATCTCCATTGCAGAGAGAAATGAGCGGCACAGTAAAGGATTTCCATGATGGATCTAAAGTGTTCTTTATGACCTGAAGTCATAGACACAGAAAGAGGCACATAATCATTAAATTACACAGCAGCAGATATATTATGCAGTTGTAGCCACAGTAGAATTACCTCCACTTGGAGCTGTACACTTACTGTTAAAGTTAGACTTGGTTTAGCTGACAATGACCGCTCATGGTTGACAATAATGACAGTTAGATGAAGGTGCTTTTAATCCCCACTCTTGACTCACCTCTGTCCTGTGCACCAGCATCCATTTGCCATCTTCTCCCTGTTTGTGAAACTCCAGGTAGGGGTCTGACTTCCCAAAGAAGTCCTGCACAGAACAGAGACAGTTTGTTTTAAAGTCATTTTGAAGATGATTCCTGTTTTATCCTGATTTCTCCTCTCCTCAGCCAAACTGCAACGCATGATTTGGCTAATAGTTTAGGTATAAATACAGTATATAGCTTATAGTAGATTAAAATGCAGTGGCCAAAAATAAATAAACATCATATTGCACTGAGAAGACTTTTCTTTTTGTTTAATTAACGTATGTATTTAAAGATACTTCTGCAATGACTGTGCTTTGTGTTTATGCTGGTGGTTTAACCAGAGGGTGCACAGCAGTCACACATCAGCATTAGTTCAAATCACAATTCAAGCTGTGCTGTTCCTGACCCGCTGTCATTCATCCCTTCACCATACACCCTGCCTGGTTTTCCTTTCCAGCTTTCTGTCGCCATTATCTGGCGGACAAAGGTGAAGGGTGTGAAAACATTTACTGTAAACATTTTTGGTGTAGGCTTCCACATTGTCAGATGTACAATAATTATCGTATTTGTACGATCATTTTGCCCTCTGTACAATGTATGATCAACAATGCCCATAAGTGCCATAAAGTACAATAATTTGAGCATTTTGTGACGCATACAATTATCGGTTAATTTTGATAGTAGGCTATTACAAAAATTGTCCTACTGATGGACTTATGGACACATACTGTACCCCCTTCCACGCATCATAGCTACGTCATGTTGCTTTAAAAAAAAAAAAAAAAATTTGTTGTGTAGTACAGAACCTGCCAAAATCAAAAATGATAACACAGGTTAAATAAAAAATAAATGCCAAAATGAATTAATACATTTAAAAGTAATAAAATAAATACAAAATTAAACAGAATAGTAAATAAATAAACCTATTTGTTACAATCATTTTAAGTCTCTGGTACGATAGTTTAACATTTCCCATTTTGCAACGCTGGTGAGCTTTCCTTGTGTGTCCTAAAGTAGTGTGTGTTTCTCTAATGCACAGTGTGTGTGTGTGTGCGTATGTGTGTGTGTGTGTGTGTGTGTGTGTGCTTTCATTTGCATCCAGAGTATGTGTCTGTATGTGTGTGGGTCTAACTGCCTACCTTCTTATCCAGTTTACGCCCACTCAGGGTCAAAGTGATGATTCTGTTGTCAGACAGCTCCTGAGCTGTTATCTAAAATAACATTACAGCACAACATTAGCTGCAGCAAAAGTACTGCCAACTATTAAAATTCACATCAACATCAGCAGGTACAGCAGCAACAATAACAGTCGTCAATAACACGAACAGCAGCAGCCTCAAAAACATCTTGATCATCACTGTCATCATCAACAATAGCAAACATCCCATTATAGTGAACAACGGCGGCTGCATCCACATGACCAACAACCTTTGATAACACGGTACAGTGTGTCTGTGTGTGTGTCATGAGGAGAGACAGAAATAAAGTTTAAGATACAGAGAGAAAGTACTGATTCTTACCATAATGGATCCTTTGCCAGCTGGCTTTCCATTGGCTAAGATCAACGGTCTGTGAAGTTTCTTATTGGACACAATCTAGTGGACAATTTAAGACATACACAGAGGCAATGAATGTATTAAGAGAAAACACAAAACTAAAGAAATTTGAACCACTGAACATATTTATTCTAGCCTATCCTACTCCTCAAAAATGTGGAAGTGTGTTCCCAACTTTGAGCAATGAATAGCAGTCTGATCAGGAACGAGACTTTGGGCTTGTGTTTAAAATAGCCGGCAATAGCGACCAGAAGTTTAAAGATTAAACTGGAAATGTAACAAAACAAAAAAATGGATAGACCACGTAAGGTCAATACATTGTATGGCAACTTATACTCTGTTATCCTATTTAATACAGAACCAACTTTGAACTGAGATAGGAGAAATCATTCCATACCACTCCCAGTGTACAAATGAATTCTCCCAGGAAGTCATGTTCGTAGAGCTGTGTGGCACACTTGTCTTCATCGAACATGGCAAAGCGAAGCTTCTGGATTTCCTCAAAGTGGTAGTCCACTTGAAACTTCACCCCAAACACTGGGTTCAAGTTGTTCACAGCTGTTTCAGTGCGGCTGAGCTAAAAGACAAGAAACAATAAGAAAGACTTTTAAAGTAAAAGAAAAGCATTTAAACCAAAGACTGTATATAAAGATGGACGACATGACAGCTCCTCCAAAGTGAAGCCAAAACATCTGAATCACCCCCTGGTGGCTGGCTGTAGTATTGGTCATTAATACCACTACGTGGATGTTAGCGGATGGGATATGGGCCAAACTAAAACGTCAAAGTACACATCAAATAAAATTTTTCCCTGGGATGGTTTCTGTCACTTTAGGTAGTTCTTATCACGCTGATGTTTGTTCAAGTGTTCATTTTTCTGATAAGTTTGGTTTTAAATAGCTATTTGATGCTATAAAAATGGGTTGAGACATCATGATTGACTCGGGAATTGTACAAAGAGAGGAGATGTAACTTTAACTTTCCACAATTGTCACAAGTCTGTGTAATAGATTAGTAATAGTTAGTTGTGTTGTTCTATACATACAGTCTATGATTTAAACACATGCAATTCAAGTGAACTGTAGTTGTACCTGTGCATCCAATGGAACGGTGAGGTTCACTGAAAAGGCACCAATAAGAGTCTGTTCTTCAGTTTGAACTTTTAACATCAACCTGCCCAGGGACTGTGGATAACAATTAGCCATTTAACTAAATCTGTCAAGTTTAAATCAAATTGTTCATGTTTACATGCACACTAGTACACTGTAAGTCTTATCCTGGCTGTGATCATATTCAAGATATTATGTCATCCCATTATTCTAACATTATGCAGGTTTCTGATTGTGTCGGCGCAGGCTTATCTCTGACTCCTCCCCACCCAGCATCTCTCTGTACCATACTGTCACTTCTGTCCTGAGTTGAGGATGATCCCACTTTAGTGTCTGGCTGCCTGGATTCTACTGCATTTAACACTCTGCTGGATTTAGCTTCTCCGTCTTATCACCAGTAATGAACTACAAGAGTCACAAGTGATGAAATGTTAAAATAACTGTGCTTAAACACTCCACTGTGCAATGTAATGTAAAAGTTGGCCAGTACGGCTGAAACAACGCCCAGACAGCATCAGAACTGTATAAAAAAGTGTGAAGAGGTCAAGGTTGAATAAATGCAATATCCCAACAATATTAATACGAAAGAATGAATTCAGTATTTGTAGGCACCCCATTATTAGCAGCTGTGTTTTTAGTCATTTGTGCGCATAAATTAGTTTTCTTTCTCCAAGAAACCTGGCAGGTGCTCTAGTTCTCCACCAAGGCCTGAAAAACAAGACAAAGAGTTTACCGCCATGCTCTGTGAGGCTGTATTTCTTCTTAATATATCCATGGTACTTGTACTGTGGCGATTTTAATGCTAACGTCTGCATGCTAACATGTTCACGATGAGAATAACAACAACATGCTGATGTTAAGCAGGTATGTTTGCCATGTTCACCATCTTAGATTAGCATGCTAAAATTAGCTCCATCCATCCATCCATCTTCAACCGCTTATCCGGGTTCGGGTCGCGGGGGCAACAGCTCCAGCAGGGGACCCCAAACTTCCCTTTCCCGGGCCACATTAACCAGCTCTGACTGGGGGATCCCGAGGCGTTCCCAGGCCAGAGTGGAGATATAATCTCTCCACCTAGTCCTGGGTCTTCCCCGAGGTCTCCTCCCAGCTGGTCATGCCTGGAACACCTCCCAAGGGAGGCGCCCAGGGGGCATCCTTACTAGATGCCCGAACCACCTCAGCTGGCTCCTTTCGACGCAAAGGAGCAACGGCTCTACTCCGAGTCCCTCACGGATGACTGAGCTTCTCACCCTATCTCTAAGGGAGACGCCAGCCACCCTCCTGAGGAAACCCATTTCGGCCGCTTGTACCCGCGACCTCGTTCTTTTGGTCATGACCCAACCCTCATGACCATAGGTGAGAGTAGGAACGAAGATTGACCGGTAGATCGAGAGCTTTGCCTTCCGGCTCAGCTCTCTTTTCGTCACAACGATGCGGTAAAGCGAATGCAATACCGCCCCCGCTGCTCCGATTCTCCGACCAATCTCGTGCTCCATCGTCCCCTCACTCGTAAACAAGACCCCGAGGTACTTAAACTCCTTCACTTGGGGTAAGGACTCATTCCCTACCCAGAGTAGGCAATCCACCGGTTTCCTGCTGAGAACCATGGCCTCAGATTTAGAGGTACTGATCCTCATCCCGACCGCGTCACACTCGGCTGCGAACCGATCCAGTGAGTGCTGAAGGTCGCAGACCAATGATGCCAACAGGACCACATCGTCTGCAAAAAGCAGCGATGAGATCCCCAGCACACCGAACTGCAAACCCACCTCCCCCCGACTACGCCTCGATATCCTGTCCATGAATATCACGAACAGGATTGGTGACAAAGCGCAGCCCTGGCGGAGGGTTGCCGCCCCTTGAGGTACCTAAGACCCTAAAACCACAGCTCACCGCCGCAGCTTCAGCAATGGAAGCTTTGAACATCGTCCACTCAGGTTCAATGCCCCCAACCTCCACAGGGATGCCAGAAAAGCTCCGCCGGAGGTGTGAGTTGAAGATCTCTCGGACAGGGGCCTCCTCCAGAGGTTCCCAGTTCACCCGCACTACCCGTTTGGGCTTACCAGGTCTGTCCAGACCCTTCCCTCACCCTCTGACCCAACTCACCACCAGATGGTGATCAGTTGACAGCTCCGCCCCTCTCTTCACCCGAGTGTCCAAAACATGCGACCTCAGATCAGACGATACAATCACAAAATCGATCATCGACCTTCGGCCTAGGGTGCTCTGGTACCATGTACACTTATGAGCATCCTTATGTTCGAACATGGTGTTCGTTATGGACAGTCCACGACGAGCACAGAAGTCCAATAACAAACGACCACTCGGGTTTAGATCAGGGAGGCCGTTCCTCCCAATCACGCCACTCCAGGTGTCTCCATCGTTGCCCACGTGCGCGTTGAAGTCTCCCAGCAGAACTATGGAATCCCCTACTGGAGCCCCATACAGGACTCCATTCAGGGTCTCCAAGAAGGCCAAATACTCCGAACTGCTGTTTGGTACATACGCACAAACAACAGTCAGAGTTCCCCCCCCCCATAACCCGAAGGCGTAGGGAGGCGACCCTCTCGTCCACCAGGGTGAACTCCAACGTAGCGGCACTCAGCCGGGGATTTGTGAGTATCCCCACACCCGCCCGGCGCCTCACACCTTGGGCAACTCCAGAGAAGAATAGAGTCCAACCCCTATCCAGGAGTACGGTTCCAGAACCGAGGCTGTGCGTAGAGGTAAGCCCTACCAGATCCAACTGATAGCGCTCCACCTCCCGCACGAGCTCCGGCTCTTTCCCCCACAGAGAGGTGATGTTCCACGTCCCCAGAGCCAGCCTCTGCCGCCCGGGTCTGGTCCGTCGAGGTCCCTGGCCTTCACTGCCACCCGTGTGGCAGCGCACCCAACCCCAGCGGTTCTTCCCGCAGGTGGTGAGCCTACAGGATGGAGAGGAGGGGGGTGCCACGTCACTCGTTTCGGGGTGTCCCCGGCCGGGCTCCGTGGCAAGCCCGGCCACCAGACGTTCGCTGACGGGCCCTCCGTCTGGGCCTGGCTCCAGACGTGGGCCCCGGGCTTCCTCCGGGCCAGGTATCTCTTCCTCTGTCTTGCTTGTTCATTGAGGTTTTGTGAACCTTAGTCTGGCCCCTCACCTGAGACCAATTTGCCATGGGAGACCCTACCAGGAGCACGAGGCTCCAGACAACACAGCCCTCAGGGTCACGGGGACACACAAACCTCTCTACCACGTTAAGGTGATGGTTCCCGGAAAGGACTAAAATTAGCTTATTAGCACAAAACAAAACTACAACTGAAGCTGGTGGGAATGTCATTAGTTTTGCATGTATTTGGTCATAAACCAAGTATTAGAAAAGTTAAAATGTTGACCTGATGTGGGCACTAGCTGGAAAATCAGAGGATCACGAAATATATTACAATGCATCCTGAGGACAATCCAACAATTGTTGAGAACAGCGCAAAATATGTTGATCTCTAGCTGCCATACTCCCGAGCTAAATGCTAACTTTGTCTGTCCGGCCATTGGTGCTGGGCCATGAGGTGCTGGGCAGGTAATGAAAACAGTTTAGTGAAAGTGCAATATGGTGACATCGACATGGTAAATATACTGTAAAACCAAGCCAAAGAGATAAAAAAAGACCAAAAGACTCAGAATCTTACAGAGTGATTTGATTCAATGTTAAAATAATAAAAATAAAAAGATTATTATAGATTGTTAACGTTTAACCTTCAACTTAATTTGTCCACGTCCACATCTGCTTTTCCCAGGTGGATCCAGCTTTGAGGTATTACAAGTGCTGAATTCTGATGGCCCCAAAAAATAGCCCGGACAGTACACAGACAGATTAGAGTGTGTGGGAGTCTGTAAGAGCACTGTGAGAGTCATGTTATTTGCTCTGGGTCCTCTAAACCAGGTGGTTGGATGACTAATAACTCACTGGCCGAGCTACTCTCCAGCCTGACTCACCCTGAACACACTGCATAGTGTGTTTATCCACCATTAGATGAGGTCAGTATACGTCTAGCCTGTCACCACTTCTGAATTTAAGTGAATATAAAAAGCATTTTTGAATGGTCATTGCACTGGTAGACCGGAGATGGCGGCCATGAAATGTCAAAACTGAATTGCATCTGCTGATTAACAAGCACTAAACAAAGCACTTTACTTTGTTTGTTGTCATATTCAATTACAGTGTTTGGTGATGTGGCGTTTCAGTGTTTGGGGATAAGTGTTAAAAATTGCCAAGTGCTAAATTTAAGTGAGCTGATTTGAACGAGCTCACACACAGAATAAAGTGCTACTACATAGGTCGGTGATGACCACCACACATAGTGGTCCTTTTTAGAGGCGTGCCATTAATGATGGTCGGTCAATCCACCACTTTGGTCCAGACCAAACATCTCAACAACTACTGGATGGGTTGCCATGACATTTTTTGCAGGTCTCCCAAGAAGATGAATCGTACTGACTTTGGTGAACCCCTGACTTCTCCTTTGGTGCCACAATGATGTTGACATTTGTGGTTTAAGTTAAACATTTTGAAAACTATCTTATAATATTTCACAATATAAATGTATTATTATTTATTCAGGGGGAGGTATGTCTTTGTATTATTTAAATCTGCATTCATATATTGGTGATTAAACATCTGTTTGGCTTTTCAATTTGTCCAATAGTTTGGTTTATAGATAGATAGATAGTAACTTTATTGATCCCGAGGGAAATTCACGGACCAAATGACCGCAAAATAATGACGTTCCCATTTGCTTTAGGTGTACTTTGTGTTTTGTGCTAATTACCAAATATTACATGCTAACAGACTAAAGCAGACTATTGTTTTATATTATTTATTCGGGGAGAGGAGACATTTATTTTTAGTATCTACTGTATATCATTCATATATTGGTCATTAAACATCTGTTTGTCTTTTAAATCATTCCAATAGTTTGGTTTATGACCAAATATCCGCAAAATAATGACATTCCAATTTGCCTTAGGTGTCCTTTGTGTTTTGTGCTAATTATCAAATATTAGTAGGCTAACAAGCTAAAGCAAGATGGTGAAAACGGTAAACAGCACACCTACTAAAGTATGGTGAAATCAGTATTTAGCTCAAAGCATCGCTGTGCCTATAAGTACATCCTCACAGAGCCCAGCATAGTGGTAATCTGCTTTTCCAAGCTCCAAGGCTTTTATACACTCTAACTTTTATTGAAGGCACTTGGGGAATGTAGAATTTCAATTTCACTGCTTTATTCACCAACTTCCACTTCATTGCCCGTTCAGTGGACACTAGTTCTCTCACACGGTACATCAGGAGTTGGTTTTGCTGCTTACAATGTAGCTGCTCTCCTCCCCCCTTTCATCTGCTTTGTTCATTCATTCTTTTCTTATTTTCCTCTATTGTGCAGCTCAACTGTTTGCACTGACTCACAGTGGAAAATATACATCACTTTGTCCTGATTAATCTGTCATCAGTCAGCTGACAATCTCTGCTGTTGTTTGACATGAGATTTTGTCAGTGTTTTCACTTTTAGTATACAGTCGTATCAAATAACTGTACAGGAATAAGGTACTTCTATAAAATGTACCTTTTACATGTCATTACTTTTAAAAAATATGTTACATTTCTCTGACAAATTATTACTGAAGAACTTAGAGACAGGCTACAGATCTACTTCAGAGGGGAAAAGGTTTTAACTTCAGCCTGCTAACAGTGCTTACAGCACTTATCCATTTGTCTGACGCATGGGAAGAGAGCAAAGGAGTATGACTGCACTTTGTGGCTTAAAAACTGATATTGGTGCGGCATCATGGCAGCCCGGCAGGCTCAAGTGCATGTCTCATATTTGTGTGACTGGATTTGAAGCTGGCTCACCGGACTATGGAAATGAATCAGACCCTTGTGGCACTTCATCCATTTTCTACCCTCTTTTTTTTATCCGTACATGTTTACTATCGGATAAAAAGAAAACAAAAAAATAGAAGCCAACAAACCAGGCAACTGAAATAGGCCTTTTCCTCTGAGATACAAATGGTGGAATAATAACAATATGAACAGCTGGATGCAACAATATCTTACCGCAGGGTTATGATAACAAGAATGTCTTAAGACTGTAGTCAAACCTGAAGAATAAATATCACACAACCTTCAATAACATCATGTGCCCTGCCATCTCCTTTATGAGCACACTCTTTCTCATTGTTTGTCGGTAGGGCTTATTCATTGATTCGCAATTCTTTGGGGTTGGCTGGTGTTGACTGGAAAGTTGTTTGACTGCTCAAAACTATCTGCAAATGTTTAAAGTGAGGTTGATCATGGATGTGATTGTTATAGTCCTAAAGCTTGATTCACACTTTGTCTGCGTGTAAAAGGACTTTTGTGACTATGGTAAATGTGTGGCTTAGAGCTAAGTGTGTACATCCGTGTAGGAATTTAAAAATGGTTAATAACCAGTATGAATATCATCAGTATGAGTATAGTTTCTGTGTCTGGTGTTCAATAGATGGAGAGACAACAGAGCTGAACAGCTCAATGCGAGGAGGTTGAATCAAAGGGACGAGCCCAAATGGTTTCAAAGACTCACACATCAGAGAACTTGCTGTTAAAAATTGGACAATCAGTATAATTGCAGTTACAGTGTTTCAACAACAGGTGCCTGCAACACTTTAACACTAAAACCCGCTGCTTATTCACTAGGGCTCTCCCCTCTTATGCCGGATACACACTACACGAGAATCAAGCCGAGTTTGGTCCCGATTCCCCCCTCCCGACTAGGCTTGTCGCGGTAGTCGGTGTTATCGGTGTTACACGGTGGTCGGGCACACACCGATTACTTTACGTAAGAACCGCCCCCACCGACGTTTTGATTTTTTTATAGAAATAAAACCCATTTACTTCATTTTGGCATATCAGCGCCGTGTTATCGATACAAAGTCGGACGATGGATGCTGTAAACTGACCGTGAATGCATCTGCTCCATACAGAGTCTCAGCTCAGAGCAGCAGGTGTCATATTTCACACACACGGGACGAGAGAGAGTTGACAGACAAGACGATGCGAAGTAAAAAGCAAAATCGCCTATTTGGCAATATGTCAGATTTAAACCCAACACTAATAGGGAACCATAACGTTAATGAGATAATCAACACGCGGAAGACAGAGCGGTCACAGCCGGTGTGCGCTCATTAAGCTAACTTCCCTTAGAGGCTCCATTTAAATGTGTATAATAAAGCAGAAATATCATTGAAAACATGGTTCAATATCACCAAAACGGATCCAGCAGATGACATTACAAGGCTACATAAGGCTGCACTAAAGATGTGATTTTGAACCCCACTGAGTTTACCATCCCTACAGTACATGGTACAACATCATATTGAATGTGAGTTCTCACTTGCAATGTTACAGGCGTATATCTGTGTCTATGACACGTGTTGAGATTAGTTTGAGGATTTACAGTTGGGAGAGAAAAAAAAAAATTAAGGAATTTAGAAAAAAGCCGAAGCAGTCTGCAAACTGGGTGCCACGTCATTTACATAGCTGAGATCCATATTTCTGTAGGCCTATCATGGTCTTTAAAGCCCCTCTAACACCAGCTTTAGCTGCTATCATAATTCCACATCATGGTTTCATTCATTCACCACTTTCCCTCAATCTCCTCTTGTGCAGTCTCACTTCCTTTTCTATCTGTCGCTCACTCACGTTGTCATCTCAATCTTTCTCTCCTCCTTCTCGATCCTCTCTTTCTATCGCTAATTTTCCCCTCCACCCTTTTCTCATCTCTCTCTCTCTCTCTCACACACCTCCTCTCTCTCACACTCTTACCCCTTCTCTCTCTCTCTCTCTCTCTCTCTCTTTCCCCCTGTAGGACCCAGCTGCTTCTCACACCTCCATCTCACAAGACAGACGAAGATAGACAGAAAGTGAGAGAGACAGAGAGGGGAAGTCTGGTGACAGAAATGAGAAAGACAATCGGAGAAAGGGGGAGAGAGAGAGAAAACAAAGCTAACAGGAGGGGGGATCAGAGAAAGTGAGAAAGCCGGGATGTGAGAGAAAGAGCAGGCTGCGGATAATATCCGAGAAAAGGTTCGGGTCTCATTTCGCCTCCTCCATCGTTCCCTCACTCCAGGAGCACTAAGCTTTTGTTTCCCTTCCCGTTGCCATAGTAACCGTTGGCAATTTCACATTGGAGCCACATGCCCTGCTGACCGACAGCTAGCTACAACCCGAGGCACTCGCCTACACATACATACACACACACACAGACACGTACAAAAAAGCTAGTTTGCCCTGTTGACCAGCTGTTCGCTACAGAAATGCCTTGAAGCAGCAGCCTACACACACCAAAACTTCATCAGCATGTTCCTCCTCGGCAGCTTCAACTTAGCGCCCATATTTTTATTTTTCTATGAAAAGACTGTATATCATACATTCACACCACATCTTTTTCACAGAATTAAAGCGAAGGGAGAAGGCTCCCCAAATAGAAATCACAAAATACAAAGTGCCTGGACTCAACTCAACTGCTGATTGATGCAGCACCACTGAAAGGCTCTATGTATAAAATCTGTGGTCAAGTGTTGTTTAAATATAATCGTAGTTCTGATAGCGCTCATTAATTTAGATTCTTAACTAATCCTGGTTTCGATCTTCTATTCCAGCTTATTCTGTGCAGGGTTGTCAGGGACCAGAGCCAGTTCCAGCACACATTGTAGGCTACATCGTTGATAGGTTGTTAGTCCATCACCGGGCTAAAGCGGCGGTCACACCACAAAGTGACATTTGCTCGTCCATCCAAAATAAGTGGGGCTGGAAGCTTGGTGACATAGTGACTACTCAAAGGGTTAGTTGGTGAACTGCCGTAGCTGGTGAGCTAACCATTTACATGAAAGCCAGCTCGGCCTGACTAGCGCTGGTCAGTCTCTAAGTCTCTCTCGGAGCGTCTCTCTATTTTCTCTCCACATTTATATCTACTTGCCCATGTCATTTCGTTCAATACAAAGTTATTAAATTGGGAAAATAAAGCTCTGTAACCTAACCAATCTCGGAACCCATCAGCTTCAGGTCTGATGACAGATAAGCCTCTGGGGGGCAAAGGGCTATATTTTGGGGGTTCCAGTGTAGCCAGCGGATATCAAGGCAAAGACTTCCTCTTCCGTACATGCTCATTGTTTACAGTCCGACTACCAACTTGAGAGGCGATAATGGAGTTGAGAGAGGATGTGTACGACCGACTATTTCACAAGTAGCCAGTTAATGAGCTAAAGTTAAACCAATAAAAAGCTAAATCGTTGTCGGACGATAGTCGATGGGTTCCGGCAGATTGCATTTCGGCCAATGCATTCCGCCTCTTTTGCTCTCCACACGGACTGTTTACCAGCATTCAACTAAAAGCCTCCTCGAACGTGATTGTTCGATACTACTCGGACTACAAATGGAAACCACAATGCTTCCGTTACCGAAATTTTTCTGCCGTTGCCTACAGATTCTACATATGAATGCAGAATCTGGTCATAGAGATTACGACTTAACAAGCTGTTAGCAAACTTGTTAGAGTAGCTCGATCGCTAACAGGAAAATAAGTTCACACAGTTAATTCAAAAGATGGATCAACTCCTGTCTCATAACAGCCTGCAAACAGTTCCTAATTTGTGGAAGAGTTTTTACCCCGATAGAGGAGGTTAACTAAAAGTGAAACAGCTAATATTCTGTGATAGCTTCCTCCATTTTGGACTCTCAGGCTCTTTGTCCCCGTCAAGATGGCTTACTATTGGTCAACGGCATGAATATGCTTGCCAAGTTGAACTCTACGTGGAACAATTTCTCCGTTAATTTCACCTCCTCCAGCGGATCCACTAATTCATTGGAATGAATTGATTTTGCCGTGAAATTTCATCGCTGGTGTGACCAAGCCTTTAACCTGCATGTCTTTGGACTGAGGCAGCAAACACTTGGAAGAAGCCCAACACAGCCAAGCAATAATTCACTTTTGATCATTAACAAAGCCTTGAATTTTGGGGGGAAGTCATTACCTTTCTTGTGGACAGTATAATGAACACTTAAAGAGGCTTGAAAGCTATGAACACCCACACAGGTGTTTTCACTTACTGCAGTTGTAGTTGTCCTGCCTTAACAGGTGCAAAAAGCTAAAAGGAGAGTCAGGGACATGCCAGTGGAGCACAGACTGTATATGCCCACACAGTCCTGAGAGGAGGTCTAATCAGACAAAATAATCATAACCACGTGTGGCTTTACCATGGGTGTGCAGGGGCTTTCAGTGCACTTTTGATTGCTAGTTCTGGTCCACCGTGTTACTGTAACTGCCAGTTTCCATTCATGTCAACATCCCAGTTATGATTATTACCGCACCGCAAAGACAAAAAAAGCATGTGTGCCTCATGTCAGCCAATGACCATCATCAAAGGTTCTTCAACCCAAATTTAAGTGATAGAGCTATACTGTCAGTATTGTTAACCCTCACACGAGCAACTCTGCAGTTATACAACCATATTGAGTTTTGTGCTGAAGTAAACGTTCAGTCGTCGGAGTTTACATAAAAATTAAGGCTGTCAAAGTTAACACAATAATAAGATGTTAACCCACATCCTTTTTAACAGCACTAATTTCTTTAACGTATTAACGCAACTTGCGATTATTAGGTTGTAGTGGGCTTAGTTTTAAAGCTAGAGTGGAAATACTGGCATCATATAAAAGTACAAAATCTAATGAATCCATTGGTACCAACCATGTCAAAATAGCATGTTGCGAAGGAGGCTAAATAATACTCAGAAATTATGCTACATTTTGTCGAGAAAAAAACTGGCATGGCCAAAGGGGTCCTTTGACCTCTGACCTCAAGATATGTGAATTAAAATGAGTTCTATGGGTACCCACGAGTCTCCCCTTTACAGATATGCCCACTTTATGATAATCACATGCAGTTTGGGGCAAGTCATAGTCAAGTCAGCACACTGACACACTGACAGCTGTTGTTGCCTGTTGGGCTGCAGTTTGCCATGTTATGATTTGAGCATACTTTTTATGTTAAATGCAGTACCTGTGAGGGTTTCTGGACAATATTTGTCATTGTGTTGTGTTCTTCATTGATTTCCAATAATAAATGTATACATACATTTGCATAAAGCATCATATTTACCCACTCCCATGTTGATAAGATTATCAAATACTTGACAACTCTCCCTTTAAAGTACATTTTGAACAGATAAAAAAATGTGCGTTTAATTTGCGATTCATCATGATTAATTATGGACAATCATGCGATTAATCACGATTAAATATTTTAATCGATTGACAGCCCTATTAAAAATAAATAAATAGTGAACAAAATAACAAGGTTTAACTGTGCAACCTAAAAGACAAATTGTGTACTGAATTTGTACTAGTTTGTACAAACCGTAGACTGTATAGTTTAAAATAAAAGTCTTGTTACTTGTCGGCTGACATATACACTAATACAGATATAGCTGCAATAAGATAAAATCGGCCAATTATGGAACCTACTTGTGGAACTTTATATCATTAACTTGGCAGCCCTAATGGCGTCTGCGCGGTGCCAGACCAACGTTGGAAGAACGCTCACAAATGTTGCAACATCCTACTGGGCTCAGCACGCCGGGGCTCATGCCAGATGGTCAAGACATCATGAGTGTGGATCTGGCTCACAACATATAATGTCGGCAAAGGAACATAGACAACAAACAAAATCCTCTAGTCTTTCTTTGCTGGAGGAGCCAGCATGGTGGACGCGACCTTGAAAGCACTTCTAATACTTTTCAAATTTTCCATCCTCCCTTCAATCTTCTTTTTATTTATGCCTCCCTTTTATCCTCTTCTCTCTACCTCCCCGGAGTTGAAGCAAACAGCACGGAGAAGCACCAGAAATGGGTTTGACTCCCTATGATCCGAACACTAATATATTATCTCACTGTTCAGCCTTTTCTCCTCAATCTGCCATTTTCATCCCCCTGCTGATTTATTCTCCATTGTTCCACCTGTTTTGTGAAAACAAAACATGCCTCTTCTTCACTCCGGTACCTTTCTCTAATATATCTCCTCCTCCACATCTCTCTCTCCATCTGTCAGTTTTTTCTCTTATCCCATCATCCCTCCATCCTTACCTCCACCCAGTTCCCATCCACCTCATGGAAGAGAACACAGAATGGGTCTGACTTGGAGGCTACATCTCGGTCCAGCAGGCTGGTGGCGGTGACGGACAGCTCCACCCGAGTGACGCAGTGCTGAGGTCCGACACTTCGCGTCTGGCCCTCAGTAGTTGAGCCTAGAGTGTAGGCCATGGTCTGAGGTCACAGTTTATTACCCTGGAGGAAAGAAAACAGAGGAATAAGTAGAATAAACTTTAGTTTCATACATGCTCACACTGGCTGTTTCTTGGCACAGTGGTGCTTTGAGCTACATGCATAAGTATGCAAACATTCTTATGTGTAATTATAGCTTAGTGTGTTACATAGACTGTATAAAGATGGACGACATGACAGCTCCCCAAAAGTGAAGCCAAAACATCTTGATCACTCCCTGGTGGCTGGCTGCAGTCCCGTCCCCTCCATGTTAGCAGATGGGACATGGGCTAAACTAAAAAGTGAAAGTACACGTCAACTACACGTCTGTCATTTTAGGTAGTTCTTAACACGCTGAAGTATGTTCTAGTGTTAATAATGTTTTCTAATTAGTTTGGTTTTAATTACTTATTTGATGCTATTAAAAGGGAATGAGATGTGATGACTGACAGCTGCTCTGAGTGAAGCAGTCGTGCAGCCGGAGGCTCAGGACTTGTTCGAGAGAGGAGATGTAACTTTAACTTTCCATAACTGTCTCGAGTCTGTGCAATAGAACATGTGTCAGTTTGATCAGAAATGTAGTTATAGAGATATTATAGTTAGTTGTTGTGTCTTTCTAGCCAAACAGCTACTGTGGTGCTAACGTAGCAGCGAGGTGGCTTGCGCTAACAAGCGATGGCTGTGCTCGGTTCATGATTGGCTAAGGTGGGTGGTTGGACCTTGGCTGCAGCCTAAACACAAAGTAAAGCAGAAGCTAGTGGGAGTGTCATTAGTTTTGCAGGTATTTGGTCATAAAACCATTGGATTAGCTGCATTACTAGCTTTCATTATTGATTAATCTGCAGATTATTTCTCATTCAAAAGACACATTTTTTTGAACAGTAAAAAATTAAAAATGCCCATCACAATGCCCTAGAGAGCACAAGGTGATGTCATAAAAGGCTTGCTTTGTGTGACCAACAGCCCAAAACCCCAAAATATTCACTTTAGTAAAGAAAGGCTGAAGAAAAGCAGCAAATCCTCATATTTGAGAACCTGGAACTATCAAATTCGGTATTGTTGCTTGAAAAATTAGTAATCCATTATCAAAATAGTTATGGACATGTTATTGGACATGTTACAAATTTGGCCTGATGATGGCGCTAGATCAAAAGTTAAGGGATCACAAAACTTATTACAAATAATCCTGAAGGGAACTGTCTGTACCGAACCAAACTTGTCAAGACATTTCACTCAAAATATCAAGCTGATAACGCCAGAGGAAAAAATTCGGGGATCCCCAAAGTCAGTTGGACACATCCTCTGGGACCATGAATGTCTGAACAAATGTTAATTCCAATCCGTCCAGTAGATGTTGAAATTTGTCACAGTATAGATGAGAACTTTGACCTGCTGGTGGCACTAAATGAAAAGTCATGGCATCGCCAAAATCAGTAGACTTCATCCTCTTGGGACCATGAATGTCTGTACCAAATGCCATGTCAATCCGTCACTTGGCTGTTGAAATATTACAGTCTAGACTGTAATATGGGCGGACCGACCAACAGATACTGCCACCTATATCACCATGCCGCTAACGTGGCTAAAAACCACAAAACTAAAACACAGTACAAACACAGAAACATGGTGGCACAGAGCAAGACATGAAATCAAACATTAAAAGCAGTTTATTACCAACATACCATCTCTGCATCTACTAACATACAGGAGTGGATTTGTTTACTAATGTTCAACTAATTTAGGCTTTTAAAAGGCTGAGGAACCCATGTAGCTTAGCGGGTAAAGCTGTCTACACATGTAAAATCACTCTGCGTTGGCAGTGCCATTGTTTTCCTATGGGGAGAGTGGTGGAAGCACTACCCTTGGCGTGGCGCTACCGAGCACTGCGCTCAAAGTTCAAATTATTTAAACTTTGACCTTATTGCTGGCGCTTACCTTTCAAAGCGCAGCCAATGAGAACAGCTGCAACTGTTGTTGTTGCCTAGAAACAGTGAATGGCATTCCTTGCGCTCTTTTTGGGGAGATATTTTACCTGATGCCTTTGCAAGTCTCTGCGCCCTACCTCGCAGTGAGTGAAAAGCAAATCTCTTATCATGTGAAAGAAGCTTCAGACGCCGACCATGTCCTGCAACTTCCTCAATTCGAGTCCAGCCGAAGGCTCAATTTGCTCTGAAAGATTTATTTTAAAAAAGTACCAATTTGTTTGTGATAGATACGTTCTCTGTTGACATTTTAACTGTTGAAAAAAAAAAAAAAGGAATTGCCATAATAAACAAAAATATCACAAAAACATTGATAACCTGCGGTCAGGGAGGGATCTCTCCTTGACGTAATAAGAATAAACAAACACATTTCTATAATATAATTCAAAGAATTATAGCACGATCTCTGTGAATGAACTGTGCTGTAGGTTGTTGTTTACATACACGGTGATGGCTGGTGTCCAAGATAACATGCAGTTACTCGTTAGGGGTCTTACATAACACTTTACAGGAGCAAGTGTGGGTTATGTGTGTCTTACACCGACAGCCGACAAAATCATAAATTACTGGAAACACCACTGCAGAGAGAAAATAAGATGCTACAGTAGCAACACACTGGGTGGCCGTATCTGTTGCCAGGCAGAGTATGCATTTCCAAACAGAAATCAGAGATTTACAGAAGTAGATTATCATAAAATAATGTTGCAAAAGTGGTTTGAAATGTGTTGAATTTAGGGAACATTTCATTTGTTTACTTCTTTCAGAAAAATAACAAAAAAGAAGGGGAAAAGTACAGAAGTAAGTACTTCACTCCTGTGGTTTTACAGCCCTAAAGACTTCAGTTTAATTAGACTAATGGTACTGTTTGGCTAGAAATACCCACGGAGGAAGATTTAAACAGAGCCGTAAACACACACACGCAGAATGTGAGGCCATGCAGGTTGACCCTGGTGTAGGTCATGGCTGCCCTCTGGAAACCCCAACAATAACCAGTATTAATCATTACTGAACACACACACCAACACACACACACACACACACACACACACACACACACACACACACAGATCAAAGTCACCGCAGAACCTCCAAAATGGAGAAGCCTCAGGCAAAGAAAAAGAAGGCATTAGAGAAAGACACATGTATGTCTTGAAACACTTTTTGAGCGTAACAAAACTATCGTCTGAACATGTTTTTCTCAGTAATAACTTGTGTCACATTTGAAATAATTTCCTAGAGGCTTTAAGGACAGATAAACAGCACAGCACCTTGTGTCCATAAAGGTGTTTTTGTTCTCAGAGCGGCAAGCTAAAAAGGATGCTGTCTGTTGCTAAGATACTAATGTGTCATAACCAGCGTGCTCCTCCCGGTCTGCTCCTGTGATGTCACACTGGTAGTGGTGATGTACTGAAAATACCAGTGTAATGTTTTCATTCATTTACTCAGCCATTCACAGGTGGTGAAAAAGCTCGCTTTGACTTGGCTGAAATACTTTTATTCATTCAGGCGTGGATGATGAATGGATGAAATAATTAAAGTATTTTTTTCCGAGATGAGCTTGTGAAAATTAAAGACACAAAATGTCTGTTTTTGCACCTACAGTTAACAGACACTAATTATGATGTTACAGTGCATGAGGGCAGGTGTTACAGCAGGATATCCTGCCTATAATTGTCAGGAGTGATTATCAGAGCTGTTATCTGGGGAGAAAAACATTGTGTCATGAGGTCTGTGCTATATTTTGTTCTGGCAATTAAAGTATGTTTTTCCATCATGTGTTTTAGTTCAGCTAGAAACACTAACTTTCAAGGCTGCAGTCAGGAAAAAAAACATTAATGTCTTTCAAGCTACTTATGCCATAACCTGCTGAACCATCTCCGCTTGAACTATTTACTGCAGCTGCAAACAACCTGGACCTGCTATTAAGACCACATCACCTCCCTTTTAGTCATTATACAAGGACCATTTTGCACTTTGTGATTAGGAGAGTGGAGCAGCACTATACTGTGTGTTTGAGTGCTATGCATAGACTAATATATAGCAGGATGATATACACAGACCTGGCAACCTTGTTCAGGTCCCTGTTGTACTGAACCTGCTGAAGACACCCAGTCACACTTCACATCCACACCTTTAAGCCACCTCTCTACAAGACAACAGAGCACAAGATAGAGGTGTGACTGGCTGACGAGCAAAGCAGCATGGAAGCTGTTTGATACTTGTTATAATAGCAGAGTGAGCTCTGCACACACAGTCATTAAGTCTAATTACATGTCCTGTCTGCTATACTGGTGCCAAAGTGGCCAATAGAGATAAAGTGCAGACTGTAAACAGTAATCATTTAGGGTTTTGTCAATTTAAATTGAACATAAAATTAATCAAAAAAGCAGCAACTGTCTCCTTCACACACAAACACACACACACACACACACAGGCTCTGTATGTTTACAAGGTGTTCAGTAAAATGCCACATCCTTCTTCCGTATTTAACCTCTCTAACCACAGCCCTCCATCAGCATCCTCTCAACAGCAAACACCAGCTAACTAGTTAAATCTCTACAAATTCATATCAAAGAGGAACAAAATGTGAAAACTGGTATCACACTCACCCTCAGTTAATGACGTCCAACTTCTTCAGCCGCTTCTCACTTGACTATTTCTTTAAACTGCTAATAATAAAATCACCCAAAGCTTTTTTTTTTTTTTTTTATTTCTACCAAAGAGTGGAAACTGAAGTTGCCATGTTTTATCCCGAGTATCCTGCAAGGCGCAACAGTGTGTGAAGGTAAATCATCCTCGCATCCAGCTGGACTCTTGTTCTCTTGTTCTCTCTCTGCTCAGAGCCGCTGAAGGACCGAGCTGCGTCAAGCTGACGACCGGAAGCACCGACAGTTACCCTTACAAAATAAAAGCGTCGCTGTTCAAGCAGATGCAAAGCACTTCCGTTTTAATGTTTTTTAATAAGTACAACCAGAACCAGGTATAGTTTTTGTTTCACCAGTAGACTTTAAACTCATATATGCATGCTTGTACAACTGTAACTAATGGTGTTTTTTTTTTTTTTTTTTAATGATCAGCAACCTCAAAATAAATATGGATAATCTATTGTTCACCTGGCAACCTCTTGTGGTTGATACAAGTATTACCACCCGAGTTTTCATTATATTTCATTATTTATTTATGTATTAATTAATGTTAATATTATTACATTTTAAATATTTAGTTATATATTTTTGCATTTATTTCTTAATTATTTTATTGATATTTGTTTGATGCTGGAGCTGGTGTATGGAGGACAGAACATGCCAAAATCCAAAATAAATGAATTAATATGTCATTAAATGTATGTTCATTGATAAAATGTGACATAAATGTATGTTTTCTGGTTTAATTTGTTTCTTTATTTATTTATCTTTGTATAATATCCCTTTTTAATTTACATTTGTTTGATTTTCCCTTTTTATTTATTTATTTATGTATTAATTAGTATTAATATTATTAAAATTTAAATATATGTATCTATTTTTGCATTTATTTCTTAATTATTTTATGTTTATTTTTAAGTGTATTTATGCAAAATTTTCCCTTTTGTAACTAATGGTGTTTTGTTTTTTTAATGATCAGAGGTCCTCAAAATAAATATGGAAAATCTATTGTTCTCCTGGCAACCTCTCTTGGTTGATACAGATATTATGACCCCAGTTTTCATTATTTTTCAATTTTTATTTATTTATTAATTAATATTAATATTATTAAACTTTAAATATATTTATCTATTTTTGCATTTATTTATTTATTGTATTTATTTTTTATTGATTGATTTATTTTTGCATTTATTTCTTAATTATTTTATGTTTATTTTTAAATGTATTTATGCAAAATTCTCCCTTTCGTAACTAATGGTGTGTGTGTTTTTTTAAAAAAAAAAAAAAAGGTATTAGAGTTTTCATTATTTTTCAACACATTGCAGTGGTAGAAGTATTAAGATATTTCGCTTAAACGTATTAACATTAAATTGTACACAAACAAATGCAAATACTCATTATGCAGCAGAATGGCGCCTCTTAGTGTTGTATTTTTACATATTGGATTATTACAGATGGATTACTGTTCATGTTTGATGCTGGAGCTGGTGTATGGAGCCTGCCAAAATCCCAAATAAATGAATGAATAAATAAATTACTCGATAAATGAATAAATATGTCATTAAATGTAGCAAAACTAATATAATAATAATAATATTAATAATAATAATAATATATATTAAAATATTTTCTGTTTTAATTTGTTTCTTTATTTAATTATCTTTGTATAATATCCCTTTTTTATTTACTTTTGTTTGATTTTCCTTTTTATTTATTTATGTATTAACTAATATTAATATTATCAAATTTTAAATATATTTATATATTTATGATTTTTTTTATTTAGTTATTTATTTCGCATTTATTTCTTAACTATTTTATGTTTATTTTTAAATGTATTTATGTAAAATTTTACCTTTTCATTTCACCCCTTATTTATTTACATATTTATTTCTGTATTATTTTCTTTATACATTTCTTCATGCATTTCTGCCTCATTATGCAAATAAGGGGGCTGTCACGGAGGTTCCGTCCTCCATACTTTATCAGTGGTGGAAGAAGTATTAAGATATTTAGTATTAACATCAACATGTACACAAACAAATGCAAATACTTGTTATGCAGCAGAATGGCGCCTCTCAGTGTTTGGCTATATTATTACATATTACATTATGATACACATGATGCTGGTGGAGATGATGCTATTTTATTTAGCCTACAGTTGAGTAGTTTTATCCATAACAATGGATTATAAATTGATCACATATGTTGTATGTAAAACCTTAACCTAAAAGTAACTAGCAACTATAGCTGTCAAATAAATGTAGTGGAATAAAAAGTACAATATTTCACTCTGAAATGTAATGGAGCACAAGTACCTAAAATTGTACAGTACTTGAGTAGATGTACTTAGTTACATTCCACCACTGAGCATTACACACAACAAACACAGATTATTCATATGGACATAAGGAAAACGTGTACAGTGTTAATGAACTATTGTCTAAAGACAATGATGAGGACAACAGTATCAATGTATTGTTATGAAACCTAAGGGTTACTCTGGGTGTTATTAATTAATAAAAAAGCAGATTTCACAATGGCATCACAAACTTTTCCATTTGAGGCGAGAAATAGGCTTTAACGTAAAATAATATTGATTCATATTTGATCAGCGCTGCCTAGTTTGACTGTTTGGTCGGAGTTCGCGAGTGATTGACAGCCGGCTCTCATAGACAGCAGTTGAACAGCAGACCTCAGATCAGCTCTGACTGCTTGTTTACCTCCGGTCTGTGAAATCTTGCAGATGCCCTTAGAAGGCACATGATTTGTTTCAGGTTAACTGTTTCATGTACTACTGTCAGGATATAGCGACCGTTTTATAAAAATAACTTTTTTTAATCATATTTGCTCCAATCTCGCATACTTCAGTTTTAGAAAAGCAGAAATTGCACCACCGGTATTAAACCACAAGGGAGTGCCAGATCAACATAAACGAAAGGGAGTCCTGTGACTGTGTCTGGCCAAATTTTCTCAATGACAGGCACAGCTGTCATATCAACTGCTCCTGTTGACATTAGTCAGGATTAAATGAGAGTGGGTAATAAAACACACTTGGTGCAAGGTGTCGGAAGAAAAATACTTACGTACTGAAACTAGGTTATATTGACACGTCATCTTAACTAAAAAAAAAAAAAAACAACAGCAAAATATTTAAGAATTAATAATCAACTCTTAGTTATGTACACATGATGATGAGAGTATTTGGAAATTGGGTTGTGCTTGTACTATGTTAATATATTGTCTTTGAGATAACAGAAAAAAAAGAATTAAAACCAAGTTTACTGGCAAGTTGATAAGAAAGAACACTCAATGCAGTCTTTTTTTAATAAAAATAGCCATCTCAGTGCAAGTCAGAATGAATTAATGTCAAGAATAGAGGTATTTTGTCAACCTGATCACAAAACTTAAAAAGCCAAAACCACTTTTAAAATATCAACTACAGTACCATGTTACATTTTGGTCTGTGCTACTTAAAATCCAGTATCCTTGTAGAGATCATAATAAAACTGAATGATCTGGAAAAGCTAGACAACAACACATAAAGGAATGGGGAAGGACATAAGGTGCATTTGTCTCAGAATGAGAGCATCATTATAACATTATCAGCACAACAAGAAACCCGAGAGAAGACAGTGTTGAGAATGCAATCTGTTATTCTCACAGTGTTTCACACTTCTTTTTCAATCTAATTATTATCGTCTATAATTCACTTGTGTCAAAAACTGAAACTGTTTGAATTACATCTGAACTAAATAACTTTCCATAACAGCAGAAATAAATACGCAGATTGGATAGAGACCACAACCTAAAATGACCATAAGAGCAGATAGCAGAGAGGGGATCCTCCCTTTCAACTTTTCCTTTACTGTGAGTTTATGATTTATTGTGTTTTCACTAATGTGGCCTCTATTATTGTAAACACTTTACGGTGCAAAGTCACTCAGTATATCAGAGTGTGCATTCATAGTATATCCAAGAAATTGGTTTGAAACTTACTGGAAGTCAAGGAATCCTTTACATCGTGACCTCTAGGTTCATGGCGGTGTACGATAGCAGAAAGACCAGGGACAGTGTGCACAAAGCTGTCAGTAACCACACTGAATAGACGGGGCTGATCCAAAATAATACGCTTTATGGGTTCTCCCTCCACCGGCTATCTCAGATAGGGATATTGTTAACCTCATCGCAGTTTTACAGAGCAGGGGTTTGGTGTTTTTGTGAGTTTGATTAGAGACAAGTAGTACGCTGCTGGGAAAAACTATTAAAATGGCTATATCAATTAAATGATCAAAAAAAAGTGAATTTCCAGAGCTCTAGTTCACTTATTTTTATCATTTTCAGCCCTGTATAATATTCCTATAATATCCCTATTGGGACCTTTAGGTTTACTGACTCACAATTTTATTTTAGTGATTAATTTAGTTGCTGTAAGGACATTCTTGATGCTTACTTTAATCTTTTTTAATATTCCCAGCGTAGCTTTCTGTATTTCTCTGTGGTCCCCATTGTATTCATACTGGTCCTTTAACATCATGATATAGCAACACATTCTGTTGCAGTCACTGAACGGTGAGTTTATGGCTTTTTTCTGCCAGTTGTCTGTCACACGTGGTTAAAGACGCAGGTCTTATATTCATAACACACCTGACAAAAGGGACATTGTGTGACCGCCACGCTGTCAGCTGATTGCGCCAGATTACCGTCGTGAAACTAGAGGCCAATAAGTTCATAGTCATACATTCAAATTGTCTCAAAAATTGATGTTTTTTTTTTTCCTTTTCTATACTTAATCACACTGTTCTCTATAAAAGCTCTAAACATTATAGACATTTTAGGGAAATGCTAAAAGGGATGAAAGTTCTCTCCTATAGTAGACCACATAGTGGTCTTTTAACCCTTCTTACTATTAGAGACACCAGCTGCTGCAGTCATCACATACACAACTGATTAAAGGTTTTTAAAAACAAAATGTTACATGGGGATCTTAATAATGTGCTGTAAGATTACCCCTCATGCTTTTCTGATGGTAATGCTGCAGGGAAACACGTTTGAACTCTGTTTGTGGCTGGAGCTGTAGCAGTGATTCACCTCTGCAGATTCTGATGAACTGGAATGTTACTTCTCCACCGCCACTGCCACCGTCCAACATGCAGATCACATTAGGTGGATGAAAAATTCAGCCTCCTGTCCCTCAGACTGAGCGTTTGGGCCTCACTGGAGGTGATGTTGTTCCTCCACAGCCTGAAAAGCACAGTGGTGGTGGAACATTTTATATTCTCATTATTTAAATATATACTGTATATGTTTATGTGTGTGTGTGTGTGTATATACAGTATATGTATATGTTTCCCTACGTATATATTTATATACACAAAATTTTAACGAGGTGTCCCTTATGGACTGCAATGATTGCTCATCTTGCCTGGAGAGACACTTCCTGATATTAAAATGTAGAGACCAAGTCCTTGGCGGACACACTCCTATAATATACATTAGGGCTGTCAAAGTTGATAGTTTAACACCACTAAGCATTGACGCAACTTGCAATTTTAAGGTTGTAGCGGGCTATGAAACAAAAAAACCCCTAAGGAATCCATTGGTACCAACCACGTCATACTAGCTTGTCAGGAAGGAGGCTAAGTAACACTCCAAATTTATGCTGAATTTTGGAGAGGAAAAACTGGCATGGCCACTTTCAAAGGGGTCCCTTGACCTCTGACCTCAAGATATGTGAATGAAAATGGGTTCTACGGGTACCAACGAGTCTCCCCTTTACAGACATGCCCACTTTATGATAATCACATGCAGTTTTGGGCTTGGGTTTATATATAAAACAAACATAGCTGATTTGAAACATATAACAGGCATTAACAAGACATAAATTGTAGTGAAAAAAAGCAAAGTAACAGCAGAAGTATTCAGTGTGCTACCAGCAGATAGTGAAGGTGATAAACAAAATCTACAGATGCCTGTGTAAGCCAAACCTTGCCTGAGAGACACATGACAGCAAGTTTACCTGATGAGCTGCAGAGCAGGACATAACTGCATGGCTCTAACCAGGGCCTCCGCTCCAGAAACACTCACAGTGTTTGACTCCAGACTGGGAGAAATAAAAACATGCTGAACATACATACCATTTTATTCCCTTCAAGTGGGAGTGGGTGGGGGACAAGCAAGTCAACTAAAGGAAGAACTAAATTTAAACTAAATCTAAACCCACAGGAGCACATTTTATTGATTGCAGTAAAGACAAAAAATAAATAAAGTAGAAGAAATTTACTCTGATACCCAAACCAACCAAAATGAATAAAGAAATGGTAAAGCTATAAGCGTGATTGCAGCAAAACTAAATCTTAGGTGTGAGTGTGTGTTCACAAACTCACTCTATTCTGGTCAGCTTCTGACAGAGAGGCATAACTCTGGCCAGCTCCTCCGCCACTTTATCACCACAACTGTTCCATCCCAGACTAGAAACAGAGAATAACACAGCAGAATTGATCTTGTTGATGTCTCATATACTGTGCCAAGAAAGTGAAGGCTTTGGAATTGCTTACATTTATGCATATTTCATCCATACAATATGGTCTGATGTGCTTTCAGAGTACTTCAGATGAAGCAAGATGGCAAAATAAGATTTAAAAAGGTGGAAGAGAACCCTTGGGTTACAGTTTAAATATGTCAAAGTCACTGAGGTGATTTATGTCTCAGCAATAATGAAGATATAGGGTGACAATGGTGTTCATGGAGGGGCACCACGGAGGAAAGCATGACTCTCCCTTTAAATAAATTGATAACATTGTACATATCAAATTGGCAAACTGAATGTTCTATTACGTCACTGTGAAAACTTGAAACAAAAGACCTGACAGTTGTTAATAAAGCAAAACAAACTAATAACCTATCATGACATCATCTTTAAAGTGAAGCATGGAGTAGGGATCACCATGATTTGTTGTCATTTTTCTGCCCCTGGGCCTGAACAACTATTACTCTCTGAGAAAACTGCACTCAAACGTATACAAATTATTTAGTTTATTTTTAAGTTTAAGTTTCAAGGTAGCTGTCAGTCATCTGATGCTAAATAGAACTTAGGAGATGAAACACAAAAATGCCCCCAAACACAGTGAAAAATGACTTAGACATAAGAAAAGTAAGGTTTCAGAATGGTCATTCCTGGCCTCAAATCACTTTAGATTATGTGACATAATAAAATGTACCCAAATTCAGGAATATGTAAGATATTACTGACATTCATGTAACATTACGTCACAACATCAGCTGTATTAGCCATGTGTTTAATACGTGTTTATTCACATAGAGAGCGGGGGAGTGAGATCGAATCACAAGCGGTCACTCGAGACGCATGTGGAGACGCATTCTAATGCCAAGTGTGAATAGACGTAGTAAAGCTGTCCACTTGTGATCTGATCACTCAGGATGCATGTTAATGCCAGGTCTGAACAGGGCCTTACTGTTTCTTGGCACTGTATATGACATGTAGGTAGTTTATAGCTGCTTTTGAGCTCCGTCACACCAGAGAGTGGCGGAGTGAAATGCTGTCACACATTGTTGTGATTCTAGGCAGTAATGCTAAGACATAATGCTAAGTAATGCTATGTAAATACTAGTTACCACTCTGAATCTAAAAAGAAAAAATGGTTTAACAGACACAGCTAATGTATGAAACTGTTGTTGCTAAAACAATAGCCTTCTTTATTTGGCACTGTGCAGTGTAAATCAATAGTGCAAATGTGTATGTCAACGCGCACCAGCTGAACTCAAGGTAAACACTTGCTGAAATCCTGTTGATTTACTTTACTGCCTCTGATTGAATGGGGAATGTGTTTGAACATTTTAACTTCAACACAGAATCTCATGTAATTGGATGCCGGTAAACTGCACATAACACGCTCATGCTGTTTTGCGAACCTTTAAAGAGATACTTAAGCGGTGCCTGTGATATTTGTTTTAATCATTATACAGTATACTGACAATGTATTATATGATCATTTTTAGTCTTACCCCACATCCTGTATGAGGGGACAGTTGGACAGACTGGCAGCTACAGCACACAGCTCTGAAGTCCCAACATAGGTCAAACTGCCAGACCATACAAGAAAAAGAAACATATCATCACAACTGTGAAGCTAATAATCAACCAATCTAGTCATCCATCAGGGTTGTGATTTTCCAAAAACGTAGGAGAAGCTTATGAGTCTTACTGAATCTTGGTGAGGTTCTTCATGAACATTATTGCTTTGGACAGGCTCACCGCCCCTTCATGTCCAATACTGTTATCTGACATACTAGAAAAGACACACACACATGTGCATAAAGGACATAAACCTCAGGACAAGTCTGACAAATGCAATAAATGTCCATACAAAATTTGAATATGTGTGTGTGTGTGACTTACTCCAACAAAGTGATGTGTGTCAGTGACGGTAGAACGAGGGCCATCCTGGCAGCAGTGAGATCACCGAGACGGTTGCTAGACAGACTGGAAGAAAACAGAACCACATGTTGTCATTCTGTACGGATACAAACATGCAAAAGATATTTCATTTCTATTATTTTCTTTAACCAAAATACACATGATGCAAATAATACAATAATACGTAATACAGCTAAACAGTTTATATGGATTATTTAAGTGGAAAAAAGGAGCCTGGGGCACACTGATTGCATACAAGCAGAGCAAATGTGGATGAATGTATGACAGAACTTTCACCTCTGACAGGGTGTTTCATTGGTTTTCCAAAAAAGCATTTTCATAAAAAAGCATGTCCTTACTTGAGCTCTTCCAGGTGACTACAGCAGTTCAAAGCCTCTAATAGCACATCTCCTGATTGGTCGCTGATAAGGTTCTTTGATAGGCTGGAAGACGGACACACACAAAACATTAAATGTAACATAAGTAGTGTTTCTATAAAAAGGCAGGAGGCAGAATGCACAGGCAGCTGACACAGTGTCTTCTCTGAAACTACCACTAGGCGGCGCTTAATGTTCTTCAATGTTTATCAGGAGCCATGAAGCAATGTGTAACCATAACACATTGTAAAGGCAGGGCAAGTTTATTTATATAGTACATTTCAATGGAAGCAGCTGGTCCCCATAAAGTAGGTCATGACAGTTCAATAAAACGGACGAATATGTTAGGAGGGATATCATGTCGTATCTCTCGGCCTGCACAATTAATCAAAACATTGTATAGAAATTGTAACATGGCCTACTGCAATTTTCAAGTCGCAGTATTTGTTAAAGGCAAAGTGTGTGTCAAAACACCATTTTAAATTAAATATTGTGGTGCTGCAGAGATGTCTTGGCTTACAAAATCATATTCTACAGGTTTAAGAAAACATCTGTTTGGTACAGATCCCCGCAAAAAACACACAATAATCATTTCGATATGTTTTTCAATGAAAATAAGAATAATTATGTAAAAATTTAAAAAAAAAATCAAAAAATTTAAAAAATTAAAAAATTAAAAAATATATATTAAAACATTAAATTGAAAAAAAATGAAAAAATGATGTAAAATTAATAAAATAATAATAATATTAATAATAACTAATATTGCAAATCATATCACAATTGCAATATCAGTCAAAATAATCAAAATTCGATTTTTTTTCAAAATCGTGCAGCCCTACCTGTCTCTAGTATAACCGCTGCGTGAATAGTTTACACAAGACACCGAGCAAAGTGTGCTCACGTGATCCAAGAAACTCTTTCTACAACTTAACAACGGCTCTGCAGTCATCAAGAGCCATATAATACTTATCTGCAGGATTATAATATAACAAATGATGTATGTATGTGTAAAATATAAAGTGGAGAGAGAAAGCACACAACCTGGTGATAATACCTTGACAATGCAGGTATTTGGGATTGGGACAACAGATCTCACATTAAAGATAATTAAGTAAAAAATAAATGTATAATTAATATATATATATATATATATATATATATATAATTAAAGTAAATTTAATTTGAATAATCTGAACATACACAGTGACATACAGACAAGACGGGCATCCAAAGGTTTTTGAAACGTGACACATGAATAATAATCTGTCATCTATCATGGGGTTCATCTACCCTCTCTTTGACAATATGACCTTCCTGCCTACCTGATCTTCCTGAGCTCTGTCCAGATAGGAAGGAGTCTGATCAGCTGTTCTATTCCTCTATCAGCCATCCTCCAACCCTCCAACCTGACACAACAAGAGAAAGGACACATCCAACATCACTGATGACAACCTTTCTTTTATGATGGACTAAAATGAGGTGAATGAATGTGTGCTCACTCTATCTCCTCCGTTTGTGTGAGTCCCTCCATAGCAGCTAGGAGCTCTAGCACACTGTTTTCTTCTGATGGTCCCGTTGCTGCAATCTTATTCAGCCTGGCGCACACACACACACAGTGCACAAAGGGTCAAATTGACTGTTCACCCAAGCAATCATCAAATCCTCAGTGTAATTGTTGATTGTTGATGTGCACTTGGAAACTCGTGCATGTCTCTCATGTGTGGAGGATTTATATCCATGTAAGTATGACATGTATTCAAACGTTGTATAAACAGCATCGCCATCTGCAGTCTAAGTTCTGACCTTGCAGCTCATCAGTGAGTTACACTTTACAACTTAGCACTATGACAGAACTGGGAATGCTAAATTTCCCCCAGAGGAAGGGGGGGGGATTGTGGGATCACACTTATGTGGAGCCGACGACAAGCTGGTATGATGAGCTGCGGCAACGGTGGCTGCAATGTGAGCAGCGAGAGTAAGCAGCGGCTTTGGCAGTTACAGTGTGAGAAAATCATAAATAGACCAGATTACTGGAGTGGCACTGGATATGTGTGAGTTAAGTGTATCCATATGACCGTCGCACTAGATATAAAGATGTCGACCTGAAATAGCATGCCTGGCTTAGCTCCATTTAATAAATGAAAATGCTTACAACTACATAATGACAAGCTATAAAAGGGCAGAATTATATTAGATAAGCCATTAAAATTACTTGTAAAGGTCAGTTCTAATGAGACCGCTACAGTAGAGAGCAGGCAGATAGTGTTTCTTACTTGAGGCTGCGTATAGAGTTGATATTCCTTAGTGCTTGCGCCAGGCACACCATGCTCTCCTCATTCAGCTGCAAGGAGTCCAGACTTGGGGGATGTACACAAAAACACACACATTAAACACAAAAAGAGACCTACTTTGAACTTCAAGACCTTATAGAAGCCACTGTATCTGTACTCAGACATGTTTGTACACATATTTAATCATATGCATGTGCGTGTCTTACCAAAGGCCTTCCAGATTGACACACTCTCCTAGCGCTTCAACGAGCTGCAGACCTCCAGCCGCTGACCACTCACAGTGAGACAGACTAGAAAAGACAAATCCAACGGTGACATAGGCTGCGTTCCAAATCCCATAGTTTGTCTTTTTACTTTTAGGGGTGTACTGCAGCAGCCCTTACAAAGTTTGTACTGTTGCATGCAGTATGCATACAACTGAGACTACTTCTCCATAACATTGCTCCTTAAACTTTGACCTTATACTCATATAACCGATAACTTTTTAATGTGTTATATGTCAGTGAGCTGTCATCAGGCTGTGCTCTCTCGGCGGCTCAGTCGATGTGACATATGTTCCCGCTGCACAGAGGATCGTGTGTATTGCGAATGCATGCTGGCTTACATACTGCAAAAATGCGATCGGGTACAGTAGGACATCTGGTGTTTTTTTTGCATACTGGATTTGACATACTATATGTATTGGGAGCAGGGTTTACGCTACATTTTTTTTTTGACAGCCAATATGGCCGTTAATATTCTAGAATGACGGCCATATAGAACAACTACCGGACATATGTTTTAAATAGCCATATAATAACCTACATTTGACATAACTTCCAAATAAGTTAAATGAAGAAGCAGTCTAAAAAATAAAATAATAATAGGCTGGTCGGTCCGAATTCCACGTTTGTCAAATTCAAAATAGAGTTGTGTGGCTCACAGGGATGAAGCTTCATTCATAACGTTGACATACAAATAATTATTAATACCTTACCGAAACATTGTAAGAAAAAATGTATTGCAGAAACATAGATGTAATCATTATTTATATAATTATTATAGTGGATCGGTCCGAGCCACTTTGTTTATTTCGCATTTACACAGTCAGCTGGCTGTGTGTGGGGACCCGCTTTTTTTTAGCGCACACTCAGAGCAGACATCCAGTGGACCGGGAGGAGATATTCACTGAATTTGACAAAAAGTGTCTTGGATTAGAAGCTTAGCGGAGCAAAAGCATTTTTGTACAATACAAGTTTATATTTCAGTTGTCTTGGCAACATATCGTACAACATTAGGCTATTCAATATGCTATTAATTAATATATTTATTTATTTGGCATATTTCCCAACAGACATTTTGGCCGTTGATCATTTAATCTGCCGGACAACTACATCTGATGCTAACATAAACCCTGATTGGGACATTCTAAAGCTTTTTCTGGCATACTAAATAGTATGGTACAGTAGTATGAGTATTGGAACGCACCCATTATCTAATGTTCATATACTGTATGAGATTGTTGAAAAAAATTAACACAATCCCATGAGTAAGTTCCACATTATAAGCATGTTATTTCCTTTACATGGTAACAATTGATCCATGAATATAACGCACACTTCTACAGAAATATTATTGTAATGAATGTTAAATGCTCACTTGAGTGATCTTAGGCGGGGCATCATTTTGGTCATATTGCCGGCTGCTGTGTCACCAATCACATGACCTGACAGACTGGGAGAGGGAAAAATTAAGATTTCATTTAAATTCATAAACATGAAACTTCAACCATGTCATACAGTGCTCAAGTTTTTTTTTTTTTGTTGTTGTTTTTTTTGTTAAAAATGAAAATGCTCCAGACAAGTCATAAAATGTGCTTGTGTATGTGTTGCTCACTTTAGGCGCTGAATGGCTGTATCCTGCAACAAGGCCTCTGAGAGCTTCTCAACCACAGTCACACAAGCCTCTTTGGAACCAATACTGCAGAAGACAAAAGGAGCTGCTTGTCATGCTGGAGCTTTAATACGGACATTAGTGAAAGTGTCAAATGTGAATAAAAGCTCTCACCTGAGAGAAGTGAGATTTGGCAGCGAGGGCAGGACAGAACAGAGAAACTCAGCTCCCTCTATATCCAGGCTGTTGTGGGAAAAACTGTGAATAATAAGAACAATCAGGATTTATTTTGTCTTTGTTTCTTCTCTTGCATACTGCCATGTGCATATTATAGATATATAGAGAGTACTAACTCAAGCTCTGTCAGTAAAGGACACTTCGGGATGATGCTCTTAGATGCAAGCTGATACCCCTCGACTGCACAGTCCACGAGGCTTGAGGAGAGAAGAGGAGAGGAGAGGAGAGGAGAGGAGAGGAGAGGAGGGGAGGAGAGGAGAGGAGAGGAGAGTAGAGGACAGGAGGAGAGGAGAGGAGAGGAGAGGAGAGATTATTAACGATACAGTTAAGCTCTTTTCTATTCCCAAAAACATTTTGGTCTCCAGTGAATTCACAAGCCTTTGAAACAATACATATCTTGTTTTCTGTCAATATGAATGATAATTCTTAAAGTGCAACATCTGCAAGCATTTTGTTTCATAAGACACAATTTACAACACTACGAACACTGGCTCAATAACGGCCAACTTTATTTATATTTTCGGAAGGCAATTGATTGAGTTGATATTATGCCAGTAGAACAATGGGACTGTGATGAAGTTGTGCATCACTTCACGGTATTAACTTTGCTATCCAGTGTTTAGTGTAGTGCATTTAAAGGACAAAAGTACCCGATTTTTTCTGTGGCCATTGATGGAGTCAGATCTGCAGAGTCATCACTGAAAACACAAGAACACATGAACCAAAAATGCTATATAATATATCCAGAACTTTGCAAGATGTCTCCTACTTCACTGAATTCTCAGTGTTTGTGCACTGGAGACTTCAAGTTTCCACATCATATGACTGGCTTCATAACCAGTTGTGATTTCATAAAATCCTGCTGCTTTAAACTCAGATTTAAGTTAAGTACACATAAACATTCCCACTTCAAAAGATGGTGTTATAGTGTCAAACACGGCACATACACCAATCATTCAACATTCAAGTGAAGGAACAAAAAGCTAAACAAATATCCGAGTGGAGGGGGACTTTAATTTAAACATTCAACACAAATATATTACCTGACTGAGGTCAGTTCAGTTGCCTTCATCAAAGTCAGGTGTAGCGTGTTGTGGTGAACCCTGCGAAGTAAATGCAAAAGTGACTTACACATCACAACAGACCTATGGTGATGTGGGACATTCTACAGCAAGTTTGAATATGTTTAAATATGTGCTATACTCATAGACTGTATATAAAATGGACGAAGTGACAGCTACCCAAAAGTGAAGCCAAAACATCTTGATCGCCCCCTGGTGGCTGGCTGCAGTATAGGACATAAATCCTGCCCCCTACATGTTAGCTATATTTGATGCTATAAAAAGGGGATGAGACATTGTGATTGACAGCTGCTCTGAGTAAAGTAGTTGTGCAGCTGGAGGCTCGGGAATTGTACGAGAGAGGAGATATAACTTTAACTTTCCATAACAGTTACAAGTCTATGTAATAGAACATGTGTCAATTTGATCATAAATGTAAATATAGAGATGTTATGTTTAGTATATTTATTTTTAGTTTAGCTACCGCGGCTCCAGCCCCTCGATCACTACTGCCCAGACTCTGGCTCCAAATGGCGTCAAAATCTCAAGATTGCAGCTCCCATATCAAGGATATTTTGGCTTCGCTTTTGTACAGTTGGACGAAGTAGAGACGCGTCGTCCATATATATATATACAGTCTGGATTTATTACTAAGAGTGTACAGTCTGCCAACCAACGTGTGTTTACTCTCATGCAGTTGCGTATCTCACCTGATAGTGTGTATGTTGCTGCTGAGATCACAGAGACAGCGAGACAACAAACTAACAGCTTTCTCAGATCTCATCCAATGTTCCTCAATACTGACAAGAAAGAGAGACTGTGATACAGCAAAGTATTTCAACAATAGAATTCAGTAGTTCAACACCAGTTTGTTTAACTGTTTGGACAGAAACACGGAGATCTGTTTAGCCAAGACTCAAAACTGACACAGCTTGCTCTCAGGTTAATAAGTTGCTAGTGTTGAAGTGGAAGAATCAAGCTATGTCATAATGTTCCCACACAGGCTACAGCTACTGTATGCCTTCTTACCTGACACTGAATCCTCTCTGACTGCTGCTTAACTGCTTCACAAAGTCTTCAATCCAATCTGACTGCAGCAGGTTGTTCCTGAACCTGTGGACCAACCACAGAGTAAAAAATAAACATTGAACAACTTTAAACACTTTAATCAGCAGATGTCCTTCTGATAATTTATATTCATATACTCACATTAAATTTGTCAAAAAAACCATCAATAATGATAAAAAAAATTCCATTTCCTCAGTCTGTTGAATCAAAAATAAACCTGTTTATACGCTTGTTTGAAATGGTAATTCTTCAGGAGTTAAGGTTAAGGTTTTTGAGATGGGTTTCAAAATTCAAAGAATTTTTTCATTTAAGCAATTACATTTCAATTTAAAAAAAACACAACGTCTGTTTTCCTAAATAATATAAGATAAGATAATCCTTTATTAGTCCCACAGCGGGGAAATTCCTCAAAAGTTGACATCATAGAGAAGCTTTTCATACGATGATGAGAGTTACAGTATAAAATGGTCTGAAGATGGAGGTGTACTTACTCCAGTTTGGTCAGACTGGGACAGTCAGACACGATGTCCGCTAACCTGGCCAGATGGTCACGTTCCAAACTACTCTCTCTGACACTGGCACAGAGGCAGAAAAGATAGGAGGGGAGAGAACAAACAAAGAATAACTCAACTCTTTTAAAATATTGCCAAACTGATGAATGCAATGTGCACTGAAACCTTTAAATGACCTTGTCAGACAACAAAGAAAGAAAGAAAGAAAGAAAGAAACCTGATACCTCTGATGTATCTCGTGCTGAAATATCAGTTATTGCGGTTCAAACTGTCTAGAAATTTCCCAGAAAAATCTGCACAGTTATTTTAAGCTATGGTGATGAGTTCTGTTAAATGGGGTATTAGATAAACAACACCTCATATATTGTTCTCCACACATTAAAGGGGCACGTTTGGTTAAGGTTAAAGGGATAGTTCGGATTTTTTGAAGTGGGGTTGTATGAGAGGGGCAGCAGCAAAATGTATTTTAGGCACCTAAAAGAAAGGCCCACCTAAAAAAAGTCAGTATCAGTTTAAGTTACTGTAGTGTGCTGTATTAAGAATATTTTCTGACGGGGAACTGAAGCCACTATCAAAGTAAAATGACTGTTTTTGTCAAGGGAGTCTGGTGGCTTCAAAGAGAGCATACATAACAGCTTCAGTTGGAAAGGGCTGTCTGACGGCAAGGTAAAGCTATCTAAATATAGCATACACCTAAATTGATTTGCATATTTTTTTAGGTGGCTAAACTACGTTTTGCGGCTGCCGCCTTCCACAGCAGTACATAGCTTTGCTCCCGTGCTGGTACTCCAAACTGGGCACGTGTCGACCGCCATCTACTGTAGGTAATACACGGATTATGGATAAGTATCTCATACAACCACACTTCAAAAAAATCCGAACTATCCCTTTAAGTTGTGAATCAAACGGAAAGCCTCTGCATAATGATTGAATGCTAGTTACTTGCACTATTGTAATTGTGATTCTTGTCCTACCTCAGCGTTTTTACACAACATTCATGTTGTGTAAACCAGATGAGACACCTCTCCTCTGGTCCCAAACTACCAGCAGACATCAGAAAGTTGAGTCCATGGGCAAAGAGACAGACAGGGATGAATACTTTGTTAATTCTTACAGTTTTTCATGCTTACAACAATTTATTTAATTGCTTTCTCTTTTCTTGGCCCTCAGTTCACTCATGTCCACAATGCACAGACTTACCTGACTTCTACAGCAGAGACGTTGTTACAGGTACACAGTGTGCTGGCCACATCCAACAGCCCCAGCTGGGTCAGACCATTGTTGCTCAAACTGTGGATGAAGACACATTAAAGACCAGAAAAGTGTTATTTGATATTTAAAACAATATCTGTTATATTACTGTCATACTCTAACTACATTCTGTGGATGACATGTGTTGTAGGAATGATTGGAGGAAGTGCACTATGAAGTAATTTGTGAGTTATTAATTCAAGGGAACGAATTAATACAATTTTCTCCTAGGGGTATAGGGGGGCTCTGTAATTTTGTTTTATACAGCGAGTCCAAATGAATATAGAACTGAAAATGGTAATAATCAATATTTCACAAAATGTATCTTACTTTACACAGCTGGTGATTTTGAGCTTTTGTAGAGAATCCACAATACGCTTCACTCCTTCATCTTCCAGTTGGTTCCTTGATAAACTGCAGTCAAAAAAAAGAATAACTCAGCATCCATTGCAAGCACTGGTACCGGTATGTATGCTCAGTACATGGGTGCTTGCTAATGTATGAGTAAGATTGGGTTTGTGTATAGAACATACTCCAGGTGAGACAGTTGAGGACCCTGCTGTAGGATCTCGAGCAGTCTCTCCAAGTTGTCACCGTTCAGGCGACAATGAGTTAACCTGTGTGCACGCAGTCAGTCAGACAGAGAGACAGACACCCGCTACATGATGGCATTAAAACAGGAAGTCACAGACAGTTGTGGCAAAGAGTATAGAAGCAAAGAAACGAAACTCCGGTGCTTTTTTGCAAAAAAAAAAACAGCACTGCTGCTTTTGGACTGAAAACGCCAATGAATCTGTGGCATAAAGAGACATCTGTAAATCTGAGGATTTTTTTTTTTTTTTGAGGTAAATCAACGTCCCTGTACGAACACTGAAATAGCCCTCATTTAAATCATTATGTCCTAAAAGTTGTAAAATTCACTAACAGCTGAATCCAGAGTTATTTCCCTCGGTATAATGCATGAGCATCATAATCAATTACATCCAGTTTTTCTTCTGATAATTTCTTCTTTTTGGTGACACTCACACCAAAATATATATATACATATACAGTATATATATATATATATATATATATAT
>CAKAOH010039806.1:85003-110354 GCA_916701665.1 Sebastiscus tertius
TATATATATATATATATATATATATATATATATATATATTGTCTCATTTAACTTCCTGCATAGCAGCTGTCATCTCTGCCTGCCTGTTTCCTGCCGTTATGAATCCCTATCTGCTGTTTTGACTTCTGCCCTGGTTAGATTAGCCTTAGCCTCCTTGCCTGTCTGGTATTGACTTTTATCTGTTTCTGACCATTAATAAAACTGAACTTTTGACTCAACCTGCCTGAGTTCTGCTTTTGGGTCCAACTCTGAAAATACTGAGCAGTTACACAGTGACAATAATGTAATACATACCAGAGAATTTTTTTCTGAGGTTTTTCTTTCCCTCCAGAAAACACTATGGACATCTGGACAGGACTCTGTAGTCTGAAACAATTTTTAAAAAGTGGTGACAGCACTATTTAAGAATTAAATTCAGTAATAAGTATGTGTGACTGCTCTCAATGTTTTAAAACAATGCAGAATGAAAATAATGAAAAAATGAGGCCAACTAATACAATTTAAATGCTGATTGTTCTACAGGGTGTACATCCAATGCACATTACAAGTGTGTCTGTACCTGATATGAAGCTCCACCACAGAAGGACAATTGGACAGCAGAGCAGTCAGAATCACCAAACCCTCCACTGAAGAGCAGATGTCATTCGCACTGAGAAGAAGAGACATCTGAACATCAACAAACTGCTGTGGTTCAATTCTCATGGATGCTGAACACTTTTCTTTTTTCTTTTTTTATCCTTAACCACTACAAATTAAATAGCACATTAACTGAATCACTTTTTGGATAGCAAGGTAAAATAGAGTATGGCAATATGGCATTTTAGTAGTAAAAATCAGTCATATGCAGAATACATGTAACTTTATGTCACTTTTGTGCTTCGTGATCGGTAGTTTGGTATGAAGTCTTACATGATCTTTTTGGTGATGTTGAACTTTGGCAAAGACTGAGTCAGCGTCCTCAGAGTTCCAACATCCAAAAGGCCTCCAGACATACTAAGATGTACACACACAAAAGAACTTCATTAGTATTTGATTTGAATAAATATACTATATGTATTATCAGTGGAACAATGTGTGGTGCTATTACAAATGACAGAATTCCCCCTCTGACTAGCAGTGCCAATTTACTGTGTGATGATAACATGCAAAATGTCAGTTGTGGTGAACCCTGCCCTGATGGCAAATAGGCAAGTGATGGCTTACATAAAAAATAACTTATACTAACTACTGCCATGGAATTACTTTTTTAGTTTAGGATGATGTGTTTAGATAAGCCAGGACAGAGGATAAAACAATAAGTCAATAACTGTCTGTTGTTATTGTACTCAGTACTGCATTAGTCTGTTTTGGTATGTTGTATTATTGGTTGATTTGAAGAGGTGTGTTTAGGGTTTCTTACTCCAGGACAGACAGGGCGGGGCAACGTGCCAATGACTTTGCAAGTTTTTGCATATCAGGCTTGCTCCATTTCTGGTTCAACAAGCTGGAGGAACAGATTGTAGATTGTAAGGTTAAAACATATCAACAAACATCTCAACTGAAAACCATAATTTGAACCGAATTCAAAGCGATCAGCACATGAACTAAAATGATTCAATCAGCTGGTGTTCAGCAGAGATTCAGAAGCCATTTCTGGTCAAGATTGTTAAAACAAAATAGTCAAGGTACAAGCAACTTGTTCAAAGGTAGAAGGAGCAAAGTTCTTAAAGGAAACTGGCTATGTTGGTAAAGATCTGGAAAGTTGTCAACATCTGATAAGAGTGTTACCTGATTGTTGGTTCAGACGTTGTTTTATGGCTGCAGAGGGGAATAAGACAGAATTTCAGCATTTGATGAGGATGTTATTCATAAACACACTATGTATGGTCAATTACTGGTTTATATTTCCTCATTAAACTCACCTTTTCAAATCAGAGTTTTTGGAGAAAGTTACTGTCAATTCCTTTTTCCCACTGCAAAAACAAAACATATTGTTTAGCAGTTGGATAACAATGTTTACTTGCTTACTTACTGCAGAAATGCTGATACCACCAAACAGAGCATGAGGTGTGCAGTCAATAAATTGCATTCAAATGTTGAGAGCGTGACAGTGAGTGGAAAATGACCAAAAACTCGCATAGATCTCATAATAGAGAGCTTGTGTGTGTGCATGCAAAAATAGCAACTAGTTAGCACAAAGTGTGTGTGTGCATGGGTGTGGTCGTACTCTGCATGAATGTGCTGGATGTTCAAACATGAAGACATTTTCCCGATGAGATAGTCCACTGCTTCCAGAGAGCTGTTGTTTCGACCCAGCCTGCAAGGTGCACAGATAAACACATCATACATACACATACACGCAAGATCAGGCGTTGCGGCAATTCACACAGGGTTGCGCAGCGGTGTGGGAGAGTCACTAATCCCATTGACTATCACAATAATTAAAGTCATTTGTTCCCTCATGGCTGGGTTGTACAGCTCTGGATTGCCAGGTACGTGATTGGCTACCGCAACGTGACGTCGGGTTGCGTTTCTCCAAAAGCTGATTCTGTTTTCCAACACAGGCCGCTGCGTTTTTTTTTCGCCAACCCCTGCGGCCGCTGCAGTCACAGCCGCAGCCCAAACGCACTACCCCATTCAAAATTAACTTGCATTTTCACCGCACCGCCGGATCTGGTGTGAATGCAGGCTTATACATGGAATCTGCTAAAAAAAAAAAAATCAGCAACAATCTTGAGATATTGGGGTTACTGAAAATAGCATCTCATTGGCATTAAGTACTTACATTACCGAGACCAGTCTTGGTTGCTTGGTAAACATGGCAGCTATGTGTTTGATTCCTCCGTCTTTCAGATTGTTGTCACTCAAACTGCAATGCAAAAACAAAACCTTGGTGTTAAGTTTAGACCTGCATCCAAAATACTTCACCATCATATTAGGTATCAGGAGTCAGTAACCCTATCATATAGTCAGAGGTAGCAAATATACTTGATTTCAGTGACGTCTGGACAGTCCTGTAGAGCTGAGGCCAAATTAGCCGCTCCTGTGGCAGTCAGACTGGCACCACAAAACCTTGAGAAGACAAAAACAAAATCAGCCAAGCACTTTTGTCGAGGTGTTAAGGGCTAATTGCTGCTGCTACATTCCTTAAGGCATTTCAAAGGCATTTACGTTGATCTGCGAGTATAGTCTGGAGAAGGTAAACAACATTTACACAACTCTTGATAAGACTGTTTGGAAAGAAAATAGAGTAGGAAGAAGACAAGTAAAAGATGGAATCTTACTCCAGTTTTCTCAGGGAAGTGAATTGTGGCAAAATGGTGGACAACTTCTCAGCAAACTTGTCGCCGTACTTGCGGCCGCGAAAACTGAAGGCACACAAATAATGAAATGAAACATTAGTGAAACAAACCTTCACGTTGGATAGGAGGCTGAGATGCAAAGACTCCCCAAAAATATGTCCAATCTTTTAAGGACACAAAAGAAAATGTCACAGAAAATTAACAAGAAGATTTTGGCTATGAACTCCTATATAATTTATACAATAATTACTGATGTTGCTGAGTTAATGTCACCAATTCTATTTGTTCTACAGTTATTGGTTAAGAGGGACTCCTAAAGAGAGCTCCACCCACAGTTTGACAGTATACTTGTCCCGCGCCTGGGTCATATAATATCTCTTGAAACTCTTTATGGCTGACTGTTTATTGTTTGAGTTTGTGTGTTTGTGTGGGAGTTCATTCTCTTTTTGAGTTGGTCTGATAAAATATCCTTTAAAGGTGTCAGTTGCTCTTGAGTCCAGGCTGCCACTGTATGTCAACTCATTACAGAGAGACCACAGGAACACAGCGGGAAACAAAGAGCTCCGGTCAGATTCACAGTATGTGGGACAGGTGGACAATCAGATGAGGAATGTTGAGGTCAAAGCAGCAGCTTTCTCTGGAGCCACTTTCACTGAAGCTGTTCAAACGCTCTCTCTTAGGCCCTGTTCAGACATGGCATTAACATGCGTCCTGAGTGAGCGGATCACAAGTGGCATGTGTCTAATACCAGGTGTGGACAGATGTACTTAGGCCCTGTTAAAACCTGGTATTAACATGCATCCTGAGTGATCGGATCACTTAAGTGGACAGCTCTAAGTACAGGCTTGAACGCACTGAGGCTCTACTCCCACTGCACTGTAGGCTTGTGCGATGGCGTCACACAAGGCCTTGCGAGTGCCCTCTGTAATGAACAAACAGCTGCGGTGTCTGCCTTGTGTTTGCCATGTGTACAACATACTGAGAGTAGGTGAGACACAGAGGAAAGAACCTGTCAAGAGAATTTATTCTCGACTGAAAGAAGTTCGTTAAGACTTGAGGTGAAAATAAGGAATTTAACAGTAAAGTCGCTGCGCTTCTGTACCAATAGAAAGACAGGATGGCGAGGCCGACAACGCGCATAGGTCACTCACTGTCTTAGCTGAAGTCAGGGCTAGGAGAAGCGTTGTTGTAAGAGATAGCATCTTGAGAGAGATTTGGGCTATCAGCTCAAAAGGAGGATCCCCCCAGAGCGCGCCGCACCAGTGGTAAATCCCACTGTGGTACTAGAGAATGCCCGACAGGTTTCTGTCATTCAGCTGGAATGAGACATGCGTTCCTCGTATCCCTCCAGAAGGTGTGTTTCCTCACCCTCTCCGCGGCTGCTTTGCGCAGACAAGCGGTGGTGCTCTGGAACAGTGGTCCAAATAGCTTATCGGGGGTTATGGGACCATCTAGCAGCTCACGTGTTAGGCGGTATCATCGTCTGCCATGACATGGTGAGGGTCAGGACAGCCGTCATAGCCTTCCCAATATTCGTGGCTAGCTCCGGGGAGAGAGCCCAGGGCTTAGTGGCCACGGAGGACAGTAGCATGATGTTATTTTGTGGAATGCACAAGGGTGCGAAAGAAATCTTCACCAGCTCTTAGAGATATGATATAGAACTGATGGTCTCCAATGGAAGAGAAAATCTCCCAAAGTGTGTGTGTGTGTGTGTGATGATGCCATGTATGTTTTGCTTCTGTAAGTATTTGTGGACTTACCTGAGGTCGTGAATGTACTGACACCTGGGCAAGACATCTAAACACTCCAACACCATTGCGCATGCTCCAAAGTCTAATCCAATGCCATTATCACCTACTGAGTTAACTACAAAAGCCAGAGCATCAATATCATTAGGTAATAGCCGGATGTTGCGCAGCTCCAGAGTGGGTCTCGTCTCCACAACCTGCTTAGCCAGTTGGTGGTCCTGGCTCTCCTGGACACAGTGGCAAAGCTCCAAAATCTGGAAAGATGTAAGAAAGAATGATCAATAAGAAAAGAGCACAAGTACAAGTTAAATCATACCTCCATTTGTCAGAATTCACTTCAGTTCATATTCTACCTTTGGTCCAGTAAGGGTGTTGGTGTGACAAAGGTTTTTTAGCAGTTTCAGAACAAGTGTTTGTCGTTTTTGGACCCAACTTTGGCCTCCCGTTCCACCAGAGGTCCTGGCTAGTTGAACTAAGGCTGCAGTGCAGTGTGGGGAAGCCAGACCACACACAAACAGGTGCAGGGAGTCAGTAAAGACTGTCCTCTGGTCTGACTTGGTCGTCCAGCGAGTTCTCAGACTGAATCTGAGAGAACAATAGGGAAGAAGATAGAGCAAAGTCAATATTTTATTTGGCTTAAGATTAAGATACACACCTACACTATGTTGCTGCGTAGAGGACAGTTCCTGGCCTCTCCAGCCAGATGAGAAGAATGACTCACATGATGTACAGTAGGTGCGCTGTCCTGCTTTGACTAGAGATCATCACATGACAATGATATTTTGAGAGACATATTTATCTCTATTTATTTAGGTGCTTTATCAGTTTACAGAAGCCAATCAGTGAGTAAATTAACTCAAAACAGAAGGGTTTTGCTGTTTGTATGATGTTGTAAAAGTTTATGGGCACTTTCACACCGGCAGTTTGGTTCATTTGGTCCGGGCGGAAAAAGAATTACACACTGTTGTGTTTTAGTTCTGGTCCGGTTCCTGTTCACACTGGCTTTTGACAAACAAACCAAGAGGAGTAAACATGAAGATATACAGACTGACAGGCAGCTCATTGATTAAACCATTTTGACGATGGTCATTGTTAGCGCATCGTAAAGACCAATGTGAGTAAATCAAATAACAGTGACTTTAATGCTCCTAATGCGTATATTTATGTTCTCTGGCATTACAAAGAGCTTTCAAAGAAATAACTGATTATATGCATCATTCACTCAACATGTGTATTTACAAAAAACCCTGATCAAGGTCCTGTGCTGAAAAGTATTGATTAAATTAAGTGCAGACGTTATTACCACCCACCATGACACAAGCCATAATTTCAGTTTTACATAAAAAAGACAAGGATCGTTTGAAATGTGACTCATATCGGCCTATAAGTTTGCTCTCAAATGACTATAAGATCTTAACTAAAGCCCTTACATCACGACTTGACTCCGTCATTCACTCTATAATTCATCCTGACCAGTCAGGGTTTATTTCGGGCTGGTAATTTACGTAGACTCTTTAACATACTCTACTCCCTTAATGGACCGCCCTCACCAGAGGTGCTAATCTCCCTCGACGCCCACAAAGCTTTTGATCGCATTGAATATGAATATCTCTTTGCAGTTTTGAACAAGTTTGGTTTTGGTCCCACTTTCTGCTCTTGGATCAGGGTCATATATACCTCTCCAAAAGCGTGTATCCGAACTAACAAGATTATATCAGACTATTTTCCTCTTTACAGGGGTACTAGACAGGGCTGTCCGTTGTCCCCACTCTTGTTTAATATAGCCATAGAGCCCTTAGCCATAGCAATAAGACAAGAGGTAAACTTGATGGGTATAAACAGGGGTGGCCACACCCATAAAGTATCATTATATGCGGATGATCTTATTCTTTATATCTCCGAACCTGAGACATCAATCCAATCCCTAAAGCCCTGGACATTATATTCAAATTTGGGAAAATATCAGGTTATAAAATAAACCTTTCCAAAAGTATAATATTTCCGATAAATTATCATGTACAGCAGTTCGCTTTTGACCGGTTCCCATTCAAAGTAGCTAGAGACAAATTCACATACTTGGGTTTTTCGGTGACACGTAAATATAAGGACTTGTTCAAATGTAATATGTTGCCAGCATTAGAGAAAGCCAAACAAGACTTAAACCGATGGTCATTGCTACCTATTTCTCTAGCGGGTAGAGTAAATTCTGTCAAGATGACCATTCTACCTAGACTTCTCTTCCTGTTTCAGAATGTTCCTGTGTTTATTGCAAAATCTTTTTTTAAGAGTTTGGATAAATACATATCTTCCTTTATTTGGAACAAAAACATTCCTAGAATTAGAAAAGCATATCTAGAGAGACCGAAGGATGCGGGGGGACTGGTAATGCCAAATTTTCTGCATTATTACTGGGCTTCCAACATTCAGAAAGTTATTCATTGGGTATCAAATTTCTATGAGGGCACAGGACTATTATGGGCTGAGATGGAACAATTTGTTTGCAATCTTGTATCCTCATACATTTGTGATAAAGAAATACAGCCAGACCCAACAATTGCAATATTTGGGGTAGCTCCTCCAGAAGTCTCACTGTCATTGGTTCAAGCTGATGCATTGGCTTTTTCCTCACTGCTAGCGCGAAGGCTAATACTATCACAGTGGTAATCCAACAATCCACCGACGCATTCTCAATGGATAGAAAGTGTTATGACATATTTAAAGCTAGAGAAACTTAGATACTCTACAAGAAGCTCATCTAAGAGGTTTTTCAAAGTGTGGCAGCCTTTTCTCTTTTACTTTGAACATGAATATGTATCTAAACAGCAGGTGTAGGTTCCCCTGATTCTCCCCACCTCTCCCCCACCCACACGTGCGCAGGCGCACAAACACACACACACACACACACACACACACACATACACATACACACACATATACACACTCTCTCCAAATCCACATTCACACAAGTATGGATGTATAAATGTATGTTATTTTAGTAGTGTACCTTAGTTGTATTTACAATGTTTTTTTCTTTTTTTTTCTTTAGTATTTTAGTTACTTATGTACTTGTTTGATATGCTGTGCACCTTATATTGTTTGGTATGTTGTTTTGACTCTATGTACTTTGAAAAATGTAATAAAAAGATTTACACTAAATTAAGTGCAGACTTCAAGTATGTCAGTTAGTCTTGCCGACTCGTCTTTCAGTTGCCAGGTGAAGTAGCAGCAACACACTCTCTTTACCAGAAAATATTAGGCAGAAAGAAAAACAGTCTGTCAATATAATTTATAATATTGCCATAAACAAGAGGGCTTTTATTAGGGCTTTAGCAGGGGTCGTCCCCCTGCTGTGACGCCTGCTGTGTCAGTTCCTCTCTGCTGGCCCCTGAGCTTCTAGTCCTCTGATTGGACCATCTGCCTTCTGCCTGCATCAGTGAATTCCTGTTCTCCTTTTATGGAGAGGTCATACATCATGGTGTGCTCAACTTACACTGTTAATCCTGTTCCCTGGGTTATTCCTGGTATGTTCCTGGTAGAGTGTTACATTATACAGCAAGCTGAAATTCTATACTACTCTGCACCTTGTGTCCTTATTCAGATAACCCCAAAGCACCTCTGGCATACTATTAATTGATGTGAGATTTGTTTGTTTAGTTTAGATATAAGCTCCAAGATTGGTTAATGCTTGAATAGAATTACTGTTCGAATTCTTTATACATAAAATGATTTTTCAAGTTTAGGTTACAGGGTTCTAGTTAAGTGGCAGAGCACACACTGCAACAAGTTGGCATTTACCTGACCGTGGGTAGACAGGTGTTTTTATCAAATGAAGAAGCGCAAAGCTCGGTGTTGGTATTCAGAACATTTTGAAAATAGGGTCACACAGTACATGAGCCCACAGTTTTTGCCTTTAGAAAGGCCAACTGATCAACAACTCCATAGAAGAAGGCTGTAATCGCCTTGAAAAATGTCACGATGTTCCTTTCCTGTTCCATTTGACTTCTCTGAATTCAATTACCTACCTCTTCTTGAGCTGCGTGTCACTGACGTCAGCACTGGTCATGACTCTGAGTGCAGCCAAAAACTCCTGTAATGTCAGATGAATGAAGCAGTAGGAGTTGACAAGCATCCCATCCTCACGTCTGAGCTCCACCTAACGGGAAGATATGGACAAACATATTATTTATTATGTCACTAACAAGATTAACAGTCTTCAGCTACAAGCTTTAAAAATATCGTATGGTGGTTATTAAAGTGGCAACGTGACGACAGAACTCAAACCTCTAACATGTTTTTATAGTTTTACAGTTTTAGTCACAACTTTAACTGCGCTGATCCTGTTGTATGGAAAATCACTTGCACCATGCCCACAGAGGCGCTGACTATGGTTGCTCATGCTACAGAAAAGTGCAGATATTCCAACCATGGGGACTTTAGACAGAAGAGTATTTAGTTAATACATTTTGAACTTTTGTGCATCTCTTTATAAAAAAGCTACTCTTATGTCCTGAGAGGACAAAAATGTCCATGTAAAAGAAACAAACTGCCACAAATTGATATATTAATATTATTTTCCACTTTCACTGAGTTCAATATTTTAACCAACTTCAGTCCTGATCATAATTTCCAAATATTCATTAATTTTCAGAATTTTAACCCTTTAAATGCCAGTTTGTTTACATAATGCCACTGTTGTCTTGAAAAAAAACACAAAAAAATTCTGTTAATTTTGCTAAATGCTAGAAAAATTAAATTTTTTCACAGTCTGGGATGTGTCAATGATTAGCAACAACATTGATTGTTATGCATTGTATCAAATAGTGTATTTGCCCTGTAGGGCAAACATGAGAAAATGGCTTAATCGGGTGGCAAATACTAAAAACTACTTTTTTTTTTAAGCCAGGGCTCTAGATTGAAAGCATGATATAATACAGGGGTTCTCAAACTTACTCAAAGGTCCACATTTGATTTTTATTCAAGGGCATATTGGCGATAACAAAATAACATAACACGAGTAGAGATGGGTATCGTTAGGATTTTATCAATACTAGCCCTACTACTCTTATCAATACTTCTCGGTTTGGTTCTTCATCGATACCCTAATTGGTACTTTTTCATCACTAAATAATTGTTTTTAATATATTGTTTTAAAAAATAATAAATTCAGAACAGGATTAGAATTTATTTATATTTTAAATATAACTAAATGTTGTTTGTAGAGCAGCAACAGTAATGTTTATAACAGTAATGTCACTATACAAACTCATAATAATATCTCACTGGAAACAATCTAAAATGTCAATAAAATGAATAATATTACCAAATTAAGTTTATAAAGAATGAAGAATGAAGTATCAGTTATTCCTCCTGTCCTCTGTCCTCTGTCCTCCTCCCTCTGCTGGTGTGGTTCACTGTCTGCAGGTCCCGCTGGTAGAGGGAGGAGGGGCTGCTTTGTCTCAGCCAGCAGCTAAGTTAACAAGAATTTGCCAACTTTTAAGATACGTGGCTAATAGTTAAACAGTAATAACAGGCTATTAGCCAAGCTAGCGCGCTGTACTTGTGTAAAGCAGCAGCGGTGGATGACAGATTGCAGACAGAGCAGATTGAAATATCACGTTCCGCTCTTCTTTTAGCTCTGGTGCCCTCGAGGTATGGGTCCGGATTGACTTGCTGTTCGGTCCAGATGCCGACCGGGGTCCGGACTTTGAGAAGCCCCGATATAACAGAATGCATGATTCCATGCAGTAATGGCTGTGGGATCAAAAACTGGGGCCAATGGGGACATTACTGTCCTACAGGGTTTAAGTGTCTGTATTCTGCCTACACAGTATATTATAGACTTATTATAGGAGTTTGGACCCTTGCCAAAATGTATGCCATATGCATTAACACACAGCCAACATGATTGAAAAATTAAAATTGAGAAGCCAAAAATGTCCCTAGTAAGTGTTCCAAATCCTTAAGTTTTGTACATTAAGCAAGCCTAATTATAGCCTCCCCAAAAAAAAACACAGGCACGTACTGTAGACATGTAGCCTACGCACACACACATGTAGCCCCCCCCACCCCACACACACATTTAGCCCCCCCGATCCTACCTCCTTCCACAACTGATATTGCCCTGCAGTTTCAGAAGAAGCCCTGCATACCGACAGATATGTCGAGAACATTCACACATACTGTGCAGCCAAGTCTGACCTGTGACAGGAGCCCTGTCCTGATTGCAAACTCCAAAACATCCTGAGAAATGTTTTCTTCCATGAAGAGGATCTTGCTGTCCTCTAACCCTCTCCAGGCCAGCTGACTCAGCTCACACAGCTCAGATCGATACTGACTCAGAGTGGTCAACGTGCACACAACACTGCACAAAGAGACAGAAAACAAATAACGACATAACAACAAACTTTAGCTGCATTGGTACATTATCAAAGATCATGTGAAAGTGAAAACTGGGGGAAATGAACTAAGCCTATCATTAAAATGAAGACATTGCACTTGTGGGTTTCTTAAGAGCATTCTCTGGAAACATTTTTATGTTGAGCACAACATATCTGTACTCCTTCGTGCAATCTTTTTGTCATTTTCAAAAGACTTATAAATCTTCCTAGGGTGTTTCCTGGATCATTTCTCCCTTTGTGTAAAAGACTAAAATGTGTATTGTGTAAGTGTACAATGTAAGATGCTTTGTACCTATTGACTTTTTACTCAGATAAAAAATAAAATATAAAAAAAAATACAAACATGTATTTAATAGAGAGGGGTCAAGCTGTGAATTCACCTTGTCGATCAAATGTATTGAAATGCTATGTTATGTATGGTGTGTCAGTGGTGTGAAATGGTGTTAATATGTTTAGTGATCTACTCAGCCTTCACCTCTGTGGAAGTCTCATGGTCTTTGGGTCGTCATTGCTTCCTCTTGTATCAGAGTCACGGCTCAGAAAGGCAGCAAGAACAGTGAGGTAGACCTGGGTGAGGGTGGAGGGTATCTGGGCTTGTGTGGAAAGTAGCTGGGCTCTACCATTTGTTCTATCTATTGTTATGTCTTCACTCCCTCTTCTTCCTCCTCCTTGATCTCCCCTTTGCACATAACTCCCTCCTGTACTGCCCTCTTCTCCTCTTCCTCCTCCTGGAATCTGTACTCCTTTTTCTTCTTTTTTCTTCACTTTTTTCCTTGTTTCACTTCCTCTTTCTTCTGGTATCTGTGTCCTTCCTGAGTCTCTCCCTTTCAGTAGTAAATGCTCCAGACAGATGCAGCAGATGTTGCAGAGGCCAGGGAGGGATGACATGGCAAGTAGGTGTCGACTGGAAAGAAGGAGATCTGCTGCCTGCACCCCGAGAGCTCTGTCTGCTGAGTGACCTTTGCAGTTGAGACATAAATCAGTTTACGGTTAGAGACATTAAAGGGATACCCACATGTGTTTTCACTTATTTTGCCTCATCAGACCTCTTCTATGACTTAGTTTTATTGCACCTGTTATGATTCTTATAACATGAAGTTTATTGGTCATATGTAATACCCCGCATACTGCAGCTCAGGCTGACTTCAAGCTCGGCAGATGTGCAACTCAATAATTTGAAGTCTCCCTGATGACATCATCAGGGGCTATTTTCTATAGTCCTTTCACAATAATGCACTGCAACCTTGAACTTAACTAGACATTACCCGGAGGAGCGGAGAATGCAAATGTCCGATCATTCAGACCGGTCATTAAACATAAGTCTCACTTGCCAGCTTCCAAGTACAAAGTCCATGTAATGCCCGATTAAGCCCATAAGTGAATAAAGTCACTCATTGATCAGAGAATTCACAGCGAGCGCGTGGGCGTGTTGATGACTGGCACAAAACCGAAAGAATACAAACATCTGAGGGTGAAGAAGAGGGGTCATTTACACGAAGATGCCAATGAAAATATCTAACTGGAGAGATGACAAGATTCAGGAACTTCTGTCGGTACGGGCCGCCGCCGAAATCGTCAGACAAATTCAAGGAATGGCAAGAGACGCAGACTACAAATTACAAATCGGCTACATGACTGCTGTGTTTTTGCGTCATGTCCTGCCTTCTGCACGCCTCCTGTTGTGTGATACATTCGTGAAAGGGCAACTCCGGACCTGATTCTCTAGACATTGTGCGGAGTTCATATGAGAAAACGATTTATGTGTCAGCCCTGTGATTGACTAGTAACCTGTCCAGGGTGTTCTCCGCTTCTCGTCCAATGTCAGACCCTTTATGGATAAGTGGCTATAGATCCAAGGTTCCCAAACTTACCATGTACCACTATGTACCAAACCAAATTTCCCAAGTACCACTGCAGGTACAATGTACAATGAAAGTCACCTCACCTATATATAGCCTTTGCTGTTCCTCTGGCCCTCTGATGGTAAATCCCAAATTAACATAGCTAGCCTGGTAACGTCTTTTCATTTGGTGAAAGTGGTGCTGTAGAAGTGGCGCAAGATGTGGCCCCGATCGGTGGCTCAGGTGCCAACTCCAACTTCAACTCCTCTTCAGCATTGAGAGGTTTGTTTGACTTTGAACTGTCAGGGCCAGAGTTGTCACCTGCCTCTCGACTGCCTTTTGGACCTTGTAGCCATTTCAAAATTCCACTCATTCTGCTTCAATCAACGACTGAGGAGTCCGAATCTGACTACATTTAGCTAATGCTAACATTCCTCACGCTTTGTCAGATGTCACATCCAACCAAATTTGATTTCTACAATATTTAAATGATTAACAACACATTTTCACATCATTGTAATGTGATGTGAAACAAATAACTGTTGTCTGTAATAAAATAAAATTAAATGACAATTTTTCGGTTTCAAGTTAAGGACTTGGCCCGTTGGAGTGCGATAGTTAGACCTTTAGCAAGGCTCTTACGCACCACCAAACCGGAGCTCAAGTACCACCAGTGGTACGTGTACCAGTTTGGGAATGACTGCTATAGTTAATGGATGAGTTGATGGATGGATGTCAAACTAGCCACTAACCTGCACTCAAAGAAATTGCAGTGTATATTAAATCTACATTGATCTATATCTATAAATTAAGCATAGAGATGGATCAATGTAGATTTATCTCTATGCAGAAAAACAAATATCACAATGTAAGTATAAAAGGCACACATGTTTTCACCTTTTACTCCAAAGAAGTTGTCCACATACTCTTCGATCTCCTGGCAGTCCCACTCCAGCAGCCGCCCCACTTTATCTGCCATGCTTTCCAAATCGATGACATCGCGTACACGACAGGTGACCACCACAGTACATCCTGGAAGAAGCTGACGATTTAACAGCCCTGAGATGAGGTCTGAAACAGGCAGAGGCTTTTCTGGGTCCAATAGGTCTCCCTGCACTTCTTGCTTGGTGAGTTTGCTGTGAAACTCGTCATAACCATCCAGCACCCAACAGCTTTGCTCTGGATTGGAAAGGAGGTAATCCAAAATGGTTCTCTGCTCAGAGAACAGAATATGTGAGGAATGTAAGAAAAACAACGGAAAAGTATTAGTTCAAGACATACAGTACATTAGTAGCTATCATTTGTTTGTACAATGTGTGTGGTTTACTAGACTTTTAAGTTCCTAGAAACTTGAAAAATGGTTTAAAATGCAGCCTATGACTGGTGGACATGTTGAGTATTTATAATCAACCCTCTAGTCTGTAAAGTCTCTTTACACAAGGCTTCTGACTGTATTACTAATGGGAAACCAATATTATTGATATACATATTATTGAAGGCACAATAACTAATCACATGTATTATTTGCTAGATTGATATAAATGTATATACATTACAGAAAATAGCAGTTTTGGGTTGAAGTCCCAGCAACTTCATTGTGTCCCTCTACCTCCACTTCTGAAACCAAATATGCCCTTGTCTGGAGCCCTCTACTACATAACTCCTGTTATTCAGTGTGAATAACGTTTCTCCTGCTCTCACTTGTTATGAGCCCAATCCCAATGTCCTCCCTGAGGCCTAAAGCCCTGAACCCTCAGGTGCTAGACTGACGTCACCTAGTAAATGGTTGAGTGTGAGAGGCTGCAAGGGCTTGAAATGGTATAAATATGAATGGGACAGCACTCTGCGGCGACATATCATGTTACCTTGACGATGCCAATTGTGACAACTAGACTAGAGGTAACTGTCAAAAAATCAATTTACTTGTTTTTGTCAAACCTCATTAAGCAGAATGAAAATATATGATTGATGAATAAACCAGGTGTGTAATATTACTCTGATTTCATGTGTTTTTTATCTACCATCTTAAATCCTTAATGTTAAAGGGACTGTTTGTAACTTCTTAAACGTATAAATCAATCTGGGTCGGTGTAACATTTGCACTCGCGTGTGGCTACGCTGTTCAGACTCAGACTCCAACACAAACAACACGGAAGCACCAAAACCGCAAAGTTATATCTAGTGAAGCCCGTCTTGCAAAACAGTGTTGGCCACGGTCGGAGGATGTGGGGGAGACCGTAAATTTGGTCTCCAGGGCCGGAGTCTCTGCTGTGCTCTGCTCCTTTGCCTGTCTGCCTTCACTCAGCTCGCTCCACCTCACGAGCATGCGCGCTCACTCCACACTGCAGAAGAGTTAGTTTAGCTCTGAGAATATCTAGTGAATGTTCAGTGGACGTTTGTGCAGAAATAAATACTGCAGCTCCTCCAAACCAACAGAGGTTTCCCGTGTCTTGTTAAGTGACGGGGTCCCGTAACAAGTTACGTTATCGTCTCCGACCGGATGCCGGTGTCTCCCCTGTTTCTCCTCCGACCGCGGTCGGGAGGCTGAAGCAGGAAAAGCCGACACTAGGATCAGCAGTGATTCATGGAGAGACCTTCATCTGGTCAGCTAACATTACTGCCAAGCAGCTGAAATATAGAGTGATATTGTGGTTTTAGCTGACGTGTGTCGCCTCACTGTTTTGACGGATGCTCGCTCACATTCAGGCAGCGCGTGCACACGGGCGAGCGCGAGCAACCGGACGTTGACTTTCATTGACTTAACGGCCACAGGTGTCGCTGTTGCAACCAATTTCTGATTCTTACAAACAGTCCCTTTAATGTTTCTGTGTAAATTTAAATATGCCTGGCTGAACACCCATGTGCCGTCCTCCTTATTTATAATTTTCTTTTGTACACCTCCGTGCTTCCCTTGGTAACCGTGGTAACCCTGTGTTTAACGTCACAATGCTATGAATTTTGGGTAATTCCCTCTGGCAAAGTCTGCAGAAATGCGGACTTACGGAGAGTGTTAATGAAGGGATCAAAATGTCTGCGAGAAAGCCCTCAAGGACTTGATGATTTGACAGTGGGACTGCCCTAAACCCTCAGTGACTTTGGGAGGAACGCACCTCAAAGTCTTCGAGTTTGTGAGTGTGGACATTGGGATTGGGCCATTTTCTCCTCTGCTTACGAAACTATACAGTTCTTTCCTTTATAAGAAGTTTTATTACCTTTGCCAAGGAGGTTATGTTTTCGGTTTGGTTTGTTTGTCTGTTTGTCAGCAGGTTTACAGAAAAAATGCTGGCCTGATTTTCATGAAACTTGATGGAAGGGTATAGCATGGGCCATGAAAAAAAAAAAGACATTTATTCATTAATTATTTCAATTTTGGAGTGGATCTGAATCACGGGGCTGGTACACACATTATTTTTGCACTTATGGAAACTCTCCAAGTACCCTTATAGTTTCATTTTGGTTTCAAGTGGACATTTTTAGAAATTCATGAATTTTACAAACAGGACCAACTCTTGGCACTACTCAGCTTTATGAATACAGCCCCTTGTGACCTGCCAATGAACCTGAGAGCAGTCAGTACAGGACTGCTGTAGCTGTTATGCTACAAATTTAACATCAGAAAAGTCCTGATTTATGAAGGCACTGTTCTAGTATTGTCACTTGCATACCTTTTCTTCGTCGCCCCCCTTCAGAGAGAGGTAGTGTCCAAATAGCAGCTCAGACAGGGAGAGAGGGCGGGACAGTTCATTGAGCTGACGAAACTCTAGCAGGACAAACAGGTAGGAGGAAGGGATAGGGCCCTTGATGATACGAGAGAGAAGGGGATAGAAAGAGAGGATAAAATAAATACAAAATGAGAGAATGAACCAAGCAGAGAAGGAACAATTTAAGGGAAACTCCACCAATTTTACACATCAAACTCTGTTTACAGTTTATCTTGTGGATAAGTTTATGGCAACAAGCACAAACAAACAATGACAATCAAAATCATAGTCACCTGAGAAAACATTTCTGTGGATTTACAAAATATTGTAGTTGTGAGCAAAAACGACTGTAGCACTTCCTACAGTTGAATATGTAATGCAGAGCCATCCTACGTTACAGTGTAAACAAGAACAACTCCTGCTGGCAGCTGCCTGCCAGTTGTAGCTCACAACATACAGCAACAGCTGTTTCTCCACGCCTCCCCCTGCTGATTCGGACATATAATCATTCATAAATTTACAAAACACTTGGCGCTCTGATAGTGCTACATTCTTATGACAGCACCCTGATTAATAGGTTAAATATATTCTTTCATTTTTAAATGGTAGTTTATGTTGTTGTTACAGGCTGCAAAGTGGAGACACTGGAGAGTAGCAGTAGCTTGCATAATGAAACGTTTGCGTAACAAATTGATTTAGATAAATTGTGGCATCTACCGATTACATATAAGTCAGTCCGTTGTCTTCATATAGCCTACACATGTTACATTTTTATTCTACAAACATTTTTAATGTAGTCTACATTTAATAATTTATAATAATGTATATTTTAAAATATTTTCATTATGTAGGCAGTTGATGTTCTTTACCGCTCTCTCTGGGCCGCCTAGTGACAAGGAGGCCATAGGCATCTGCCTAGAATGCCGGTATGTAGATCTGGCTCTGCTGAACTGTTCGGGGGTCACGTTGTGATGTGGGTATTAATATAGGTATCAGTTTGTTTTTTTATCCTTCTTTTGTTCTTTTTTTTTGTTTTAAACGGTCAGTCATGAGCCTGAGAATGTTGGAAAGAGTGCAATGCTAAATTGGTGGAATACTTATCATAACATCCGTTTTTTTTTTTTTTTATCCTGACCCTGATCCAAGACAACAAATATTGAATATCTTTGATCTCAAATTAACAGAGCTTTAGCCTTAGCCTGACGTAAGCTTACGTTTAAATGTATAAATTCCATTAAGTTTGATCAATACCTAACTCCACAGGGAACCTTTAGATGTTTGGACAGGATTTAGATTTAACAACCTTTAGATGCCAGTGACATCACTTCACAGGCAATTTATCAGTCTTCACACCCCCTCACTCCCTCTGGAGCAATGAAATGATTTATACGTTTATCACACATACTTCCCAAGACATGTAAACCGACACTGATTTGATAATTGGTGGAGTTCCCCTTGCAGCAGAACTGGTAGCTGCTAAGTATTTGTTTGTGCTGGTCCACAGTTCAGTTAGTCACAATGCTATGTGTCATAAATAGTTTCCAGGTGACATTTTGCCAGATGTGTTACCTGACTGTTGGATTGCACCAATAAAAATGTGCAGATCTCAATAGATTAGAGAAGTTTGAAACTTTTGTTATATTACCGAAAGATCAGAGTATACATTTTAGAAAGTTTGGAGCCATTCGTAGAAAACTCCGCTATTGTTTCTGAGTAGCTGATTCTTCGCCTTTTCTTAATTTAATCAACCCTGACACCAATCCAACAGAATGACACAGAATATACCAGATAATCATGAAAATATGTATTTTAAAAAACTATTGGATGATGAAAAAAATGTAAACTTACTAGTCCATGTGCCCACTGCTGTCCTAAACAAGACATCAGCAGGGTTTTTCCTGATCCAGCCTGGCCAACGAGAACTGTCACCTTCCCTGCACATCCCTGGAGGAAGGTCTCCAATGTCACTCTGGACTCCAGAGACCCATAATCCCCATCAGGATCTGAGTTTGGTGACAAAATGTTTAGTTATTGTAGAGCAGACTTTAACTACTGTATGCATGAGTAGGATAGTGTTGTGTCTGCGTGACCAAGCCGCATCATAAGAGACGCATTCCTTTCTAGGTTGAGTGTTTTCGTTTTTTCACCCTTGTAATGTCAGTTTTTTTTCACCTGCATGTACCACATTGAAGTATGTTTTGAAATATTTCAACTGGAATGAAGATTAGATTTCCAAGTAAATTCAGCAGATTCTTGATAAGAGAAAGAGGAAGTCATGCTAACCTGGTGTTTTGCCCCCTCTCTCTGCTGATCCAGGGGTTTGATCAGGTCTGTCCTTGACTCTGTTTGCCGTTCTTGGGCTGACCCACACATTCTCCGGCTGGACCTCCCTCACCAGGCGTTCACTGAGTCGCTCCCACTTCCTCTGCAATAAACGCATCACTGCAGCAATGTACTGCTCCCAGTGATCTGTGAATAGAAAACATTATAAAACATTATTTGTAGAGGGCATTAACTCTGCGGAGAAACAATGAGGGTCTCATTCACCAATATTTTCCTTAGGTTTTCCTTAAATTTGTTTTTGAGAAAGGTCCTAAGAAAAGTCTACGTCAGAATTATTACATGTTCTTAAATCGCAGAATTGTTCGCACCTGTGTTCTTATAATGATGAATCCAAAAGGCCTCGTAAATTGAAAGCGCATACCAGTTGATCCTAATTAGCATATGTAAATGCCCCGTCAATCCATGTAAAAGTGAGTGAGACTGCAGAGCCGTGTGTACACACAGAAATTGAAAAGAAAAGTTGAGAGAATTAAATCAAGAATGCCCGAAAAGAAGTTTAAAGAGGGTGGAGCACCGGACTCCAAACGCAAAAAAAAATTAGGGTTGTCAAAGTTAACGCAATAATAACATGTTAACGCAAATTGGTTTTAAAGCCACTAATTTCTTTAACTCATTAATGAAACTTGCGATTTTTAGATTGTAGCAGGCTCAGTTTTAAAGTTAGAGTGAAGATACTGGCATCACATGAAACTAGAAAACCTAAAGAATCCATTGGTGTGTAAGTATGGCATGCTAGCTTATCGCTAAGGAGGTAAAACATTGCTGAAAACTTATGCTAAATTTTGGCGAGGAAAAACTGGCATGGCCAATTTCAAAGGGATCCCTTGACCTCTGACCTCAAGTTACGTGAATGAAAATGGATTCTATGGGTACGCACGACTCTCCCCTTTACAGACATGCCCACTTTATGATAATCACATGCAGTTTTGGTACAAGTCATAGTCAAGTCAGCACACTGACACACTGACAGCTGTTGTTGCCTGTTGGGCTGCAGTTTGCCATGTTATGATTTGAGCATATTTTTTATGCTAAATGCAGTACCTGTGAGGGTTTCTGGGCAACATTTGTCATTGTTTTATGTTGGTAATTGATTTCCAATAATAAATGCATAGTTACACTTGCATAAAGCAGCATATTTGCCAACTCCCATGATGATAAGGGTACTAAATACTTGACAAATGTTCCTTCTTTTTGAATTTATTCATATTTTGAACAGATAAAAAATGTGTGATCAATTTGTGATTAACCGCGATTAACTATTTTAATCAATTGACGGTCCTAAAAAAAGATCTAGTTCTGAAGTGGAGGTACTTCTGCAGGAGGATGTGTTCTCTCCTCAGGACACAATCTGCAACATCTTGTAGCAGCAGCAGTAAATATGCCATTGCATGAGTAGGCCTAGGGTGCAGAAATAGGTTACAGTACTTTGGGCCTATAAATAGCATGATCAATCACTAATTATTGGATAGTTCCCAATTAACATAATTGATGTGAATTGAAGTGTTACTTTAGTGTTTATTTATTTTAAAATACCATAATGCATTTTAAAATAATGAAAATAAATATTAAAAAATATCACAAATGATAAAAAAAATATAGTAATCTAAATCCTATAATATTATACAACTAATTTAAGAAAATGCAACAACCAATTATTTTGCACAAACATGTCAGTACTCAAATGTGCACAAATGTGCTCTTGAGCATAGATTCTGTTCTTAGCTAAGAACAAATCCCAAATAAGAAAGCATTAGTGAATGTCAGGTTTTAAGAAGTAATTTCCTCTTAAGAACGGTTGGTGAATGAGGCCCATTCTTCTTGAGGAGGTGCAAAGGTGCAACACACAAATAAACAGCAGCCCTATTATTAATATGCCGCAACCTTACTTTTTATATTTAATTAAAGTTTCAACAGACACATTTCTGTTCATATGTCAACACACAAACAAAGTTATCTAGGACACTCAACATTTAAGATACAATATTAAGAAAAGTCACAGTACAAGAAAGAGTATTATTTGGTTTGAAAAGGTCTGTGTGTGTCTGCCGAATGAAATGACTCTTGGAATCCAAAATACTCACAAACCTCAAAAAACTAAATCAGCTGCTTGGCTTTTGCAGCTCTTGCAGAGGGACGTGGCTCTTGGTCATTCAAGTAAGCTTTTTTTGGTTCAGCACATTTGAACATGAGAACTGGTGGAGCCTGGTAATATGATACTCAGTAAAAGTGACATAGTTAAGATGCCTAGTTTACTCCCACAATTAACACACTACTGTGGAATGGAAACATCTCATTCCTTTCGCTTTTGGATTTTACTACGACATTTACGGTTACGTCTTGATGTTGGTAACAAGCAGTACTCACTAATAACTCTGTCAAAGAACAGCAAGTGCTTTATGTCTGTATGTTTTAGGTCAGATGTATTATGAGAACTGGATACAATGTTTCTTTAAGATGGAACCCAGTCATTCCGATGAGAGTTGCTCACCCAGCGCATACATACACCAATTTTATTTTACTTTTTAACAAAGTCAGACGGCGGCTGGCGGGACCACGGAACTACGGTGGCCTTCAGGTAATGTGAAAACGTGAAAGGTTCTCTCTAGAGACAGTGTTTGGTTTGTCCGTTCTGGGCTACTGTAGAAACATAGCAAAGAAACATGGTGGATCCGTGAAGAGGACCTGCTCCCTATGTAGATATGAAAGGCTTATTTTAAGCTAAGACAAACACAACAATTCTTAGTTTCAGGTGACACACTAATGAAAACATCGTTATGAATATTATATTCCATTTCTGCTTTCGTTGAGGAAAATGCTTTTCGCACAGAGATTTTCTTATTATCACAGTACTGCAATTGCCAGTTGGACATAGCAGCACTCTGTATCCAGTTCTCCTAATAAATCCATGGATTTTAACCAGTGAATGGTCATTTGTCAGGATAGTTTGTAGCTGCAATGCAACAAGATGGAAGCGCTGTGTGTATTGTATGTATGTTCTACCAATCCGTGGCCGTTTGATGAGCTGCTCTGAAGGCGGCGATGGCGACTTCCTATCCGTTACACTGGGACCTGAATGTTCACGAACATCTACAGTGCAGAAAAACACATACAGACCATACAGTAGATTAAAAAAATACCAGGGAATACTAGAAAATATCCAGAAAGACTAATGCTATCAAGTGCACTGCAACAACTTTGCATACTGTATGTTGCACACCATTCTTAGGCTTTCACTTTTAATTTCTTAATTATCTAGAGATGAGAAAAAAAAAAAGAAACAAAGGAAAGGCCGGGGATTCCCAAAGTGAAACAAAAGTCATAAGATTTACTAAATATATGCTGATTGTTTCCAAACAGCTGCCTTTTACTTTCACTTTTCCTCTTACTTTTGTCAATAAGGCTATATCTGCTGTGGGGCACTTTACTATAAACAAAATAAAGATAACAAAACAACAGTGAAGAAATACCTTTCACCTAACAACAGACCATTAGAACAGTTCCCTTAGATTTTATTTAATATGTGTTATCTTCCAGGTAAGCCACGTTTTATTTTGGGAGCTGCTTTGGGTGTGCTCAATATGCAAATACACAACAGTAGGGATGCGCCGATACAGCCACCGGATCGGATATCAGGCTAATACTGATTCAAATAGCTGGATCTGATACCAGTGACAACGGGGCCAATCTATTAAAGTCAATTCTATGTTTATATAGCATATACATTATATACTGGAATTTTAATTCCTGTTGAAGTTTTGACCAATTTGTTGTTGCAAAAGAAGTTAGCGTACATTGGATAGTATATAAAACACCAAATCTATGGAAGACACCTGCAGACTGTATATGTACCTATGCAAGCCAGTGCAGCCAGACACAAACAAAATGTGTTATTCTATCTGCACATACACACACACACACACACACACACACGCACACAAAAAATCATGCATGTATATTGTCTCACACTCCCACAGACAGACATTAACAAGTGTTAACTAGCTGTGTCTCTTAGAGACACTGTGGCCGGAGACTTTATTGCATCAACTGAGCAGTCAAACAGAAAGTCATACTGTTACCCAGGCCAGCACAAAGACCATGAAAGACCATCACAAATTATTAATTATTCCACTCCAAGCGGAAAACAGAACAAAATGCAGAGCATTTATGGCTTTATGGCAAATGACATTTAAGTAGGGACTGAAAATAAGAGGAAGGCCCCACCTGCAAAGGTTGCATGCAGGTACTCTCTATGATTTTCAGTGCAAGAAACTGAAAACAATTATAATATAATAATTTAATCTACTATGTAATGCAAAAACTAAATCATTTTGATCATCAAAAATATTGAATGGTTAGAATCAAGGGGTGATTCAACACTGATAACAAATGCACAAGCCACAAGTTTTTCTTTCCAAATAATAATCAAATAAAATCAATTTCACTGACGAACCAACAAAAGTATGCATGTGATCAAGTCACGTCATATTGGCTTGTTCCACAGTGAAAAAATGGACTCTTGACAGTTAAACCCAGCATATACTGTGTGCCCAATTCAGCAATCAACCGTTTATGCTTCAGTACCGTGCTGAAGTCACAGTTTAATCAGAGCTCTACAGTTATGAAACAGTAGATGGTTGGCAAGCTGTGGTAACCACAATTTTTTAAAAAAAATACACCAAATATCAGATGACCTGATTCAACTCAAAAGAGCGACCATCCACAGATAGAGTGTAAATATTCCAAAAGTAAACCGAATAGGCCAATTTGTTCTATTGAAATTGGTTACATCTACATTTTATACTGATTAGGCTCTTATTTTCTTTATTGTGGGTAAAGGAGTCGAAATGCAGCACTGGTGAAATACTGTGGGGTTGCATGGTGCTTTCCATGACACACTTCCGTTTCAACCCACAGAGAGAAGTGCAGTGACAGTTCATGTCCTGTGTCATTTTTGATAAATTACTCTTTCTACACATTCAATTTTATTTGATATAATTCCTGTCTTGTGTCTTAACATTAACTTTAATGACTTGTTAAAACGACTGTGCATACTGTAGGCCTCTTGACCACCGAAGCCCAGGACTAGCCTCGCTTGTTAACATTCATAGCATAATTTTATACTCACTACTTGCATATCCAGCCACTGACATGAGCCTCGACTCCAGGCGCATGGGGATGTTCTCGCACAAGAGACACATGCTCTCCAGGAAGTTGCGGCACTCTGCAGCGTTGGCCACCCTGAAGTACTCCAACATGGCTTTGATGTGTTCTGTTTCTGCTGCTGCTGCTGCAGAGGAGCTACTGGGGGCCAGGTTGGCGTTCCACCCGACATCACTGGGCATCATTCGGCACAACTCCATTATGACTGCGGGTGACTGACCGCTAAGGACGTGGAGCAGTTCTGAGGATTCCTGAGCCAAGACGGAGTTCACATTTTCGTCGTCAGGGTCAACCTCCTCATCCATGGTCAGACTCCATCAGCTGAAAAACAAAACAAGCAAACATGAACACAAGCACACACATATATAATAAATTCATGCACAATCTTACACCTCAAAGACGGCTCTGACTGAGGAAAAACATGCAACAAAACTAAATATCACCTATTTAAACTAATGGGTATAGCCACCTATATTTTCTTATTGTTCCAATTAGTCAGGGAAATGTAAACATTAACACTTCACACACACTGTTAAGAATTTCCTAGTAAAATAACAGTAAAGAACTGGCAGCAAGGTTGCCTTTATGTTACTGTAAAATTAACATTATTATACTGTTGCTGAAATTTACAGCTTTGTACTGTTAATGAAAAATACTGTTTCTTTTTTATTAATTTCACAGTATTTTACAGTTAATTTACTGTTTAAAGATACATTATATAGCTGTTTTTCACCTTTCTTTTACATTGTCTGACTGATTTGTTTTAATGCACTATTTAGGTTGTATTTTTTACATACAACATTATTTTTTGCCTAGATGAATAGACTTAGCAGGTTACAGACATAGGAATAGTCACACTAAATACAATTAAAGGCACTT
>CAKAOH010039806.1:110374-158582 GCA_916701665.1 Sebastiscus tertius
CTGATGGGACCATGACGTCACCACCACCCCCCCACCCCCAAACACACACACACGCACACACACACACACACACACACTCGATAACAGAAATTATATCAGCATTATTTCTTAGACATAGAAGACAAAAAACAACAACACTGAGACATTTCGTTTTGGAATGGATTATGTATCAATCATTGTGATGTGTTTTGTTTTTTGTGTCTGATGGGTCTTACGTGTCTGTCTGTCTATGGTAACAGTATGACTATTGGATGTGCACTGTTAAGAATTTCCCAGTAAAATAACAGTAAAGAACTGGCAGCAGGGTTGCCTTTTTGTTACTGTAAAATTAACATTATTATTTACAGCTTTATACTGTTAATGAAAAATACTGTCTTTTTATTAATTTCACAGTATTTTACAGTTAATTTACCATTTAAAGATACATTGTATAGCTGTTTTTCACCTTTCTTTTACATTATCTTACTGATTTGTTTTAATGCACTATTTAGGTTTTATTCTTTACATACATTTTAATAAACATTATTTGTCGCCTAGATGAATAAGTTACAGACATAGGAAATAGTCACACTAAATACAATTAAAGGAACTTGTTAGGAAAAAGGCTATAATAGACTTGTTGACACTTTTCCCAAAAATGTCTGTCTCCAGCTGGCTACAAGCACAAAATGCAAACCATAACAACATGTGAGTGAAGAACAATAAAGCTAATTCACTGATTTTACAATCATGTACAATGTACAAGCCTCACACGTGCAGATCAGGTCCCAGAATTAAAACAAATACTGCACGAAACTGTTACTGATGATACTTTAGACAGTTGATCAGCAGTAAAGTGCTGTTTTTTAAGAATGCATTATAGTTCAGTTAACAAACGGCCTATGAGCGTAATTTAACAGGTTTTCTTTTGTATTAACAGTAAAGCACTGTTTTTTTTTTGTTTTTTTTTTAGCAATAACAGGCTAATACTGTTGAAATCCTGCTGTAAATGAACAGCAATTGTTTACAGTGTGTACTTTTTCTCAAACAGAGCTGCCTATGGATGCAAAATGAATTTCAGTGCAAACTGACAATAAAATTGTATCGTATCATATTTAAGCTGTGTTGTGTTCCTCAGTGAGTTTGTTCATTTTTTTATTTCCTGCTTTTATTTGCATTTAGATAAAGAGATATAAAAAAACAGCAGCATCTTATGTGATTTTTCCACATGAACATATACTGCAAAAGATTGAAAGCAAAGGCGAGCAGGAAAGCACATTACTGCTGTGTGTGTCGACCCTTCATGTCTTCATGATGGTGAATCCAAACACATCTCCACTATTATCAATATTATAATCGCACAGACAAAGAGAAGCAGCAGGTGAGCTCCAAATGGAAGAGATGGTGATTGTGCAACAGGCTGCAGCTCATCATCTGAACATGTCCTTCATATTTTGTGTTTGACTTATATATTTTATATATTGCATAATGTAACTAAGTACATTTACTCAAGCATTGGAATTAAGTACATTTGGAGCTCAATCGTCCGATCAACAATAACCCTTAAAATTACAATTCAGCATATTTAAACAAAACCAACAACAACTACCAACAGCTATAGTCCTTACAACCTTAATGTGTTGTCACCGGTTAGATCAAATTGTGTCAAAATGTCAAAATCAGAAAAAAGGGCTTCAATCCCCGAGGAGCTACGTTATCATCTTAGCATTAGTGACGATTGCATCCAGTTACCTAACGTTGTGTTACAAAATGACTTCATTACTCTACCACAAAAGATTCGTCACTTGACATAATTGTCTGAGTCTCACTCCACTCGACCATAAAATATGCAGTTTGTGCAACGAACTGGCAACTACATGTTGTGAAGTGAATGTAATGGAACAGGGGAGGAGGAGTGCAACATCTAATGGCTGAATGTTATCAATGTTACACAGCTGCACCTTTAACATTTAGCTTAACAACCAAATTTTGTTTTATTTGTGTTTATGCGGACCTTTGAAATGGTTTCACGAGACCAGAAATGGTTCATTTACATAACGCAACCCACAGAGCCGGTAAATCTGCAACTATAGCTACAGGATTGAATTAACACTGGATTTACACATTTTCCTTTATGACACCAGTGAAATGTCATCATTTTAACATGTAGACACATTTCGGGTGTCTGTCCTGACTGAGAACCCACAGCAGCCCACTCTCACCAAAACACACTTGAATGAAAAACAAGGGAAGCAAAGCACTTCCAATTCTTCCAGCTTTACCAGGTGTCATTAACATCCAAGGCTGCACCGTAGCGTGAGTGTCACAGCCTTGAGTGTCAGTTATGAATGCATCCATCAACCTGTGTGTGATATAAACGTGGATATCTAAATTACTATCGTGTCATACTTTCTATTGATTATTGCGATTAAATGTTGGATATGTTGTAATGAGATCTGTGTTGTTTTTCCCAGTAGGGAACCTTTTTAAAACCCTTTTTTTCTTTATTGCAAAGATAGAGCAGTGAACCCAAGGCCGGCTTAAGGCATATATTAGGGGTGGAACGGTTCACAAAATTCACGGTTCGGTTCATATCATGGTTTTCAGTTCGATTCGGTACATTTATGGTACAGCGAGGGGGTCAATTTCTGATTTCAACGTGCTTTTCATTTATTTGGCAAACATAAGTTAACAAATGTTTGCCTTAACAAAAGTATGGCTTACATAAAGAACATAAACACTTCGTCAAAAATTAACTGAAAGAATAAGTCTTCTACAGTAATTAGAACAAACAAAAAATGCAGCTTTGTTATTTTCATATAAATATGATGTAATTATAGACTAAGGCCATTAAATGGCAGGACATAAATTTAAACATAAGCTCAACCAGAACTATGCTAAAAAAAACAACCCAAAAAACAGTATAACATACAGTATGTCTCAATTCCCTGATTATCAGCTCTTAATTGAAAGATTAGTTTTTCCACTCAAAAAGTGCAGTATTTGGCAGTATTTCTGTACCACTGTTATTTAAAAATAATGAATAAATATGAAATACATCGCAGGGATTGTGCTGTTGCCCCTCTCCAGTTTCCAATCTGTCACTGCTTGTGTCAGTGCTTCAGAGAGATGCTCAAAACATAGCTTTTTATCTCCTACTCATTCGACAGTGGCTCATTGTTCATAATTCTTACTATAACAGTTAAGGCACTCAAATACTGACATATTGTCAATAAGAAAAAATAAATTACAAAAATAAAATCACAAATGTCTGTAATGTAAATGTCATTTTGGTAAATCCTCAACTGCTGCTTATGCTAGTTTATACAGGGCAAGCACAACAGACTAACATTCACATATGAAGGCTCACGCACTTTGACCATCTGCTTTAATTCTGTATAGTTTATGCAGCGATAAACACTCTTATAGCGTTAGATATTACTTTGGCACGGTGTGAATCCGCATTGGGAGGCTGTCTGAATGTTGAGGGGGAACGGACTCTCTGTCCAGTCTGCTTTTGTTTCGCTCCGCTAATCAACACATTCGGGTGATGCCGTCGTAATTAAATGTTTCAAGTGTCCACATATAAACCCGACTTCAGTTGAACAGTGTCTGCGTAGTTTGACACAAATCGTTGTCAGTTTAGCTCGACTATCATGAGCTACTGGACGCTACAGCGCTGCTACCATTCCTGGTGCGCTACCAAAACATTCTGGGTAAAACTCACGCTCAAGAGTTTCTGTTCCGCGCATGCGAATAGTAGGCATAAACAGCTGTTTGGGTAACGGCGAACCGAAAGGATGTCGCGGACCGAACCGAACGTCCTGTACCGAACCGTTTGGGTCAAATACAAGTACAGTTCCACCCCTAGCACAGGCCATAATGCTTTCGCCCAGGCCGCCACCTTCTAAGGGGCGCTGGTCACCTTCTAAAAAAAAATGGGCACCCTTTCTTTATTTTCTGCATTAAGGTAACAAATAAATAAATACATAAAACATATAAACAAACTAATAAATAGATTAACTTTTTACCCCTGTAACTCTTGTTGTAGTGAAACTGACTAAACACTCAAAATCCAAATTTTGCCTAGGGCACCAAAATGGCTATTGTACATATATTTAACATTGTGGTATATAATATACTTAGAGTGATAAATAAGGGGAAAAAATCATTAAATGCCCGAGAAAATTGTGTGCATTGTATGCCAATTGCATTAATCTAACGGTTAGGGTTTCCATAAGCCTGTACAAACACTGTGATGTTTTGAAAAAGGAATGCATGCATGTCAATATAAGAGCCTCTTACTGTATTTGTATGTTTAATATTTACACCCGTCACTCCTGCCTGTCCCCTTGTTTCCTCCAGCTGGAAGCAGCAGCGCTTTAACAGTATTCAGAACCAATAAAGAAATTGAGAAACGATGTTACATTTCACATGAACTCTACTCGCTCAACAGATGACAGCTACGCATAATCTGTCACCGCGTGTCTCCCTGGCGGAGTGATGGCACAAACGCTAGAAAAGAGGTGTATTTTCTGACACAAATGAGTAATTTGTAAGGCCATTGTGTGCCGCGTGCATCATTGTACTTTCTAATTTCCCAGACTCAGAAACCATTGTGGCAAATGCAATTGTGTTGTTGAGTGCTTGTTTTTTTTGTTGTTTTCTGTGGGTTTTGTGTTTTTGTGCAGCTTTTGAAACGGGTATGCACACACACACACACACACACACACACACACACACACACACACACACACACACACACACACGTATAGACACACACTCACACAGCCGTTTGGTTTTTCAGTCTTTTTGGGAACTTTAATGTAACCTGTGTTTGCCTGTGTTTCCTTTCACATACATCTAGGCCAAGTCCAAGCCCTTTCATACGAGACTGTAGTAGTTTGACAAAAGCAGTGATGACAATGAACAGTGGGGGCGACAAGGTCAACGGTAGCACTCTGCCATGCAGCTTACAGTGAACACAGAATACTATACTATAAGCTTAGCTTAGTATAAAGATTGGACATAAGGCGAAACAGTTAGCCTGGATCTGTCCAACGCTAACCAAATCTGCCCACCAGCGCCTTTACAGCTCATTGAATAACATGTTCTCATTTGTTTACTTACTATTTCTTGGTACTACTACTACTACTACTACTACTACTAATACTACTACTCTGTTTACTGGAGTATTACAGCCATGCAAGTCTATAGCACCAACTTCTGACGAAACTACGCTGTAGACGATTTCATTTCCTGATGAAAATTGCGCCTAATTCACATTTCTTTTTTTGCGACATTTTAAAAGTTTGACAGTTGAATGGAATCATATGGCGGTTACAGCTGATAATGCCGTCCTGACCCACGGCGTCATCGCGGAGACGTTGCACCCACTCTCGGGTTCCCCCAATATTCACACTATCAGCACTGTTGCCGTTGTTTGCACCGTTTGTGCTGTTTGCACCGTTAGCTGCTCGCTGCCGGCTCAGCTGTCGCCATGTTCAGAGCTGTGAGAACGCAATCCTTCAATCATAGATGTGCTCTGAATTTGGAATTTAACACTTTTAATTAGTGAGCTTTAGAGGTGCTGGTATGTATGCAGATTTTGTTACCCTTGGACAAAGCCAGACTAGCGGTTTCCCCCTGTTTCCAGTCATTGTGCTAAGCTTACCTTGGTGCTGGCTGTGACTTCATATTTAGCATACATATGAGAGTGGTATCAATCTTCTGATCTAAAGGCTGGCCCACACTAAATGATTTTTCAAATATTAACAGATGTTAGAAATGTGAGAGATCCCCACACATAACGACATGTGATGTTAAATTTAACAGTTTTGTTCCTATAGCGTGTTGAGAGCAACGATTTGGCCAAAACAGCACACTACACACTACCAGACTAGACGTAAATCTTGCAAAATCTCTCGCGATCAACATGACGTTAGTGTACACAAACACGGTGGATGACGGGCAGGAAGAATTAGTGATGTTAGTTTTTGCACTATTTTGTACTGAAAATTCACGAAGGATGGATGGATGAAGACATGTTAAATAAACGCTTGCGTTGTTGCCACAAATTAACAAGTTGGTCCTCCATTTCTGAGCTCCATCTTACTACTACTTTATGCTTCGGGTTTTGCATTAGCTCATGCATGGTTCCCAATTGGCTATCGCTCTTTCCCACGTGACTGCGTCATGGCTGTCTTCGGGTTCCCCACACACAACACGATATCCGATCGTAAATATTGTGTGTGTTTGTTATGTTTAATATTTACGATTTGAAAACGGTGCGGCCAGGATGGAATTCCGAGCCGATCGGGGGATGTAAAATACACTCTTAGCATACCTCACACCACAGGAATATCTGGAAAGATAATCTTTAGAACCATCAAAAAATCTGGGTTTTGCTGACGGTTGTTGGGAGGCGGGAATCGGGCCCAAAATCGGCTTTATTCTCGTGTAGCGGGTGTGTGAACTCTCGGCAAGAAAGCGAGTGTTTTTCCCAAAAATGTCCAACTATTCCTTTAATAATAACGTGAAAAAAGCACACAACAAGACTCAGACGTTACTAACAAATATGTTTTTGTTCAAAAATAATTCCAATAAAAATGAAAATGAAAACCTATAAAACCAGGTTTTACATACAGACAAACATTACATACAGTATGAACACGCTTATATACCAATCAAACCAATCAAAGTCTAACTCTCTCTCATCATTGCATGTATTATAAGCAAACAGTCACAAATGCCAAATGTACAAACAAACACTTGTAATTTTAAATGTAATAGAATGTCCTCATACACACACACACACACACACACACACACACACAGAAAACAACATATGATTATTTGCATGCACCAAATATCTACAACACACTCAGCCAAGGAATCTAAACACGATGTGACATTTGTTAGATGAAATAATAGATTAATGGTCTCCCATGGGGGAATTTGGATAATGTTTCAGGTTTTTTTTTGTTTTGTTTTTTTCAGATGTTTTGGACGACCTGCTGTTGTATTCAATTTTGACAAACAATGCAGTGTTCAGGCAACATGAAGTATAATCAAAACTGTCATTCAGTGGTTTCAGGTAGAGACACGCTGCAGAGCTGTGAGTAATAGCTGGCAGTTCTTCTGCCGTCCTTGGCCTGGTCAACTCCACCTTTACGTCTCGCATTGCATACATTTTTACATAACTGTACTAGATATATCATCATCCTTTTTTATCTTGATTCAAAATGAAAGGTTTGGCCCTGCAGCTGTTTTGTGCTGTCCTATGTTACACAAAACAGCATGGCTCCTACTTTTATTAGAAAATTAACTATCCAGTCACAATGGAACCGATCTGAAAGAAGCCAATAAACACCCCTTGTTTTTGGTTGGCTGACAATGCAGTTTGTTTTTTTAATGGGTTAGGTTTCATGAGCCCATTGGGGCAACTCAGAGAGCAACACGCAATCATGTGAAAATGTCACACTTAGCAAAATCAGAACGTTTTACCATGACATTGCAATATTAAAAACATTTTATGGTATATACAGAGTTGTGCTTTTGAACTATTAAACATACATAATGCATTTTTCATTGCTAAAGCTGCAGTAGGCAGAATAATTTTGGCATCATTGGGCAAAAATTCCATAATAACCTTTCAGCATATTGTAATTCAAGTGTTCTGAGAGAAAACTAGACTTCTGCACCTCCTCTCTGTTTTCAGGCTTAAGAAAATCTAGCCCGTGACGGGAGACTTTGACCAATCACAGGTCATTTCAGAGAGAGAGCGTTCCTATTGGCTGTTCATTCAACGAAGGAAGCTGTCAATCACCAATGAACTCTGATCAAATGGTCAGGCAGTACACTAAAATATGTTTCTGAAAACATTTTATGCGAGAAATAGGCATTACAGTAACAGAATATTGATTCATTTTTGATCAGCGCTGCCTAGTTTGACCGTTTCATCAGAGTTTACGAATGATTGACAGCTGCTCAGAGACGGCAAAGCTCCAGCTCGGCTCTGATTGGTTGTGTTCTGTGAAATCTTGCAGATGCCATGAGGAGCACCGAACAACACCGGAGGACACAGAGACACTCGATTTTTTTTCAGATTACCTGTCTCATGCACTACTGTCAGGATATAGTGACTATATTTACATCATATTTGCTCCAACCTGCTACTCCAGCTTTAAAGTAAATGTGTTGGAACTGAGTCCTTCAGTTCAACATCTGTAAAACCACTAATAGCACACTGAATGTAAAATCATAACATATAAGAAACATCTAGGAATGTCTACATTGCAAAAAGTGGGCATGTTGTATACGCACAGCATGAAGTCATCATTTTGACAGACTGCTATATATTCATAGAGTTGAATATGACAGAGATTACAGTACAGTTTGACTGAAGTAGGTCCAAACATCATTACAGAGAAAGACCTTCAAAATCTATAATTCTGTCTCCACAGTTTATACAGAGGGTCCTGTAAGCATGGCAACCACTCCAAATATCACACACACACACACACACACACACACACCATCAGGTACGTATCATACACCTACGCTCCCAGACACACAAATAGACATACACGCACACACAAACAAAACTCAACATTGTGAAATCCTTCGGGAAATGTAAACCCTATAACTCAAACTCAAATATGTTTTAGAACAGGATCTTAATTAACCCTTTGCAGGTAGAATCGTCAGTTTACGATTTAAGTGTAATGGAAACATAAAGTATAAACAGCTGATTTCAGCTAAACGTGTTGCTTCTAGCCTACAACATTGAAAAAACACTTGGAATTAGTCAGAAATAATCCCTGTACAAATCTCATTTTTAGAGAAAATTTTGCATTGGAGAAAATTGCAGACCTTGATGTGATAGAACATGTTGTGTGTTACGTGTTATGAAGTGTTGTTATGATGTTATAATTTTGATAATGGTAGCAGATTTACCATCAAAACTCATAGTGATTTTTGAAACAATGGGTCAATGACTTGAACAGGTTTCTCAATTCTAACCAGCGATTTTGTTGGCTGAAATGACTGTCGTTGACAGATTTTATCAGCTATAGCTACAGTAGCTAGCTAATGTTAGCTCCATAAATTGATTGAAAACTCTCTCACTGATCATGGGTGCAGGAAGTAGGGGGGCAAGGGCATATTGGGTAAGGGTGTAAGGGTATTGCAACACGGTAAAAAAGACGTTTCAATCATTCCCGTCCACCTCGCGCATGTCCAGACTGGAGGGTGTCAGAAGTGTTTTTTACTCTACAGATACGGTGGGTGGGGGCGGTTATTTACGCCTAAAATCTATTTTTTTTGGTTGATGCCCAAAAAAAAATGCACTGAATAATATATTTATCCACATTTTGCAATCGGCAGAGCAGCGTGTGCTTTGGATCTTTAATCTTATTACACAGCTTTGTTGAATACTCAATTCTGATTGGTCAATCACAGCGTTCTATGGTCTGTTATTACTTTATAGCAGACCGTTGCTATGTATAACAGACTGTTGCTATGGGCGCAGTTCTGATGTCCTTGACTTGTGTCAAATTATTGATTTCTTAAGTGAGTAGCTGTGTAATAACCCGGGATAATGTACAGCTAGGGCATCTAGAGACCACCGTGCGGCATCGCCCTGTCGGGGTTTCTTTCACAACAATGACCCGCTCACTGTACATTATCCCTTACATAATAAACCATTAAATACTTTACTAGAGCAACAAGTTCTTCATAGTTCTAGCCTCCTAATTTTGCTCTCAAAGTGCTCCAGATTTAACTTAAATGTGTTCAAAGTTTTCTTCCGGGGAGCACCACACCACAGTCATCCAAAGCTGCCCCCCCACTTCAAAACTCGGCGCCGCTGTCACTGATACATGATGATGATAAAACAGCATTGTTCTTGTATTGTAGTGTGGTGTGGTTACTGTAAACTACTCCCCTTGGCTCTATGGGGCTTTATAGTGAGTTTCAACAACAGTTGTTTCGCAACTGTACTGTTATGACTCACTCTCACTGCTCTCATAGTGTCAGTTTTCAGATGCAGCAGGGAGCTAACCTGACCCGCCAGATGGTTTGTTACACAGAACCCTCTGAGAAGCCATCATTGGAAAGTGTTTGGAAAAGGGATGGCACTTATATAAATACTTGGCAGGTGATTGGAAGGACTATCTGTCAATAAAACTCTCTCTCTGAATATTGGACTTACGGTACATTCATCAGGTGCAAACAAATGAATGATAAAGTTGTTCTGTAACTGCTGGATGTGTAAATAAGCAACTGTTTGCTAACAGGATCAACTTAAAAGAAGATGTGTCAATGTCCACGATTTGTTTCTGCTGTCCCCAAGTGGCCAGTATCTTTTCACATGTTTAAGCTCCTATTATATATATAATGAAGAAAAATATAAGATCAGATCATTACTTTGGTCTAACTGCTTCACTTACATACTTTTTAGTCTTTTCAACCGGTATGTTTTCACTGTCACCATCACCATAACTTTCATTAAGAGAAAGGGTGGGGGAGGGATTTAGCCAAGATACCGCCTGGTATAACATCGCAGTCAGAGTTGGAAACTCAGAGTTTCTTTTTTTTTTCAAATTTCCTATAGATATGTTGTGATGATATTGTTACCTTGAGTTCTTTTGGCCATGATAATTGTGTAGTGAAAATCTGACAGCCCTAATATGTAGGCCTATATGGCGAAATGATTTCAAGGATGTACCTTCTCTTTATTTTAGTCTCCATTCACTCTGGGTCTGTGTGGGAGGAAGTTACTCCTTTTTTTTTCTCCTGAAGTGGATAATATGAGAACGGTAAAACCTGTGCAGGCACACAATGCAAGTCAAATTGTGTTTTGAGTCACCCTCGTTTAACCTTACCCCTTACCACAGACAAAAACTTAACCCTAATTCATGCCTCAGCCCACACACAAACTCCTCGCATTGTTTTTTTACAAGCATGGAGGTACATGGCCGCGTACACAGGCGTGTACACACATGTACAAATCCACACAGACAATTGTAGAAGTCCTGATGTTTTTAATCAGCAGTGGGGCCCCACCCTGGCAGATAAGCGTCTGGTTACGTGTCTGTAAAGAGCAGTGGGGAAGGCAGAGTCACCTCGGCAGATGGCCCTATCAGTGTTGGGTAAACCAGCGGCCAGCGCAGCCGTGTTTGGCTTAACGGCCTATAAGTAATTCATTGTGTTCACTGAGAAGGAGCATCTGTCGACCCCTCGGCCCTGGAGACGCACACATACACACACACACACAGTTATGCATAGATGCATAGATAAACATACTTACATGAGCATTCGGTCACATGCACAAATGCAGGTACACACACACACACACACACACACACACACACACACACACACAGACACACACACACGCACACACATGCACACACAGAGCTTTCAGGCTCATTTGTAGTGGGCAGTGCAGGTGGCTGGAGGAAAAGGAGAGGTCTTTGTTCCATGTGACCTGCTCTGATCAGATAACCACCACTGATCTTAGTTAATACTCACTAAGAACTCATTTACCTGCTAACACGAAGGCAGGTCTGAAAACAGACGAGGGAGATAGAGGGAAAGCGAGACGATGTAGAGAAAGACGTGCAGCTGCGGCTCAACAGGAGGTCTAAAACGCACAACAAAAAAAGTCCAAATACTGGATTTACATTTTTTACACTAATGGCCTAGTCAATTTATGTTGTCACTCACTTATGGTCTTTATTGAATAAACTCTTGTTCAATCACACCTTCCCTCTCATATTATGTCTTCTCAGTCTGTAAACAATATTACGCCTCAACAACGAGCGCTATTATAATAATGACATGCAGAGGCTATTCCTTCCGACACAAACATCAACTTGTATTGCATTTCTTTATTCATAACCATGGCTGATAACCGCTGAAACTTAGCAAGTCATCTTAAAAGGAGCGTTCGGGGGATATGATAGTAATTTCAAAAATTGCTTTTAATTGGAGTTGGAAACTGAAGATTTCCATTTCTTTTCCACTTTTGTGTAGAAAACAGGAACAAAGGGTAAAAAAGCTAGAGACTTTTAAATGATGCCATTGATATAAACAGTTTAATGACACGATACAAAACTATAATCTGTAAAGGGAGCCACTTGATGTTTGATTATAGGATAAATCTGGTGGTATTCTAGATTTTTGTTATCGTCAACAAATCAAGACCAAAGCAACAATGAATTCCTCATGAATTCAGGATTAGTAAATGTATCTATATTCCTCTGTTTGAGCCACTATAACAAGTCAAAATGTATATTATGAAGACGCCTTATATGGTCACACCACATGGAGATTAATTCTATATTAGCTATCTTTATTGTGTTACATATAGTATTTGTGGCAGTTTGTTAACAATTAAAACCAGGTGCTTTTCACACTAGGGGCATGATAAATAAACAACACCGAAAATACGAAATACTTGCCTTTGAATATTGTCTGTCTAGGGCTTTTATTGTGAACGGTAAGAACAGAAGGAGTGGATCTGGTCTGCACTGCCTTTGCGCCCTTGTGGTTCCTGCTGTCTGCATGTCGAAGTGTCCTTGATCGAGACACTGAACCCCAAGTTGCTCTCCGGGCGCCTTACAGCTTTTACAGCAGCCCATTGCTTCTAAAGGTGCAATGCAGAGGTCAAGTTTCATGATGTACCTGCATGTCTATGCCTAATATCCATCCATCAATTATCTATAACCCCTTATCCTATTCAGGGTCGTGGGGGGGGGGGGGCTGTGAATGTAGAGCGAGCTATAGAGTGAATGAAGAGAGGGAGCGGCGTTGAGAACAAAGCAGTGAATCAGAGAAATAAAGTTATTTATTTAATTTATTTTCTGATTGTTTCACAGCAGTTATGTTCTAAAGCACAAATAAACATACAACTAACTCTGCACAACCTTGCGGGAAGGAGCCATGTTGACGGATTTTGAATGAAGGCAGCTGAAGGGCAGACTACTGACACACCGGTAGCAGAGACAGAGGAGCAGTGGGAACACTGGAGCACGTAAAAACACACAAGCTGTTCTCATCCGTCAAATATGGCCGCTTTGTATCTAACAGAGCTAAAGGGGGCCTTGTGCCCATGGATGTATAATGCTTGTGCCTCGGTATCAAACGTTGAGGGCCTTGACAAAGCGACGGTAGCCTATTAGCTGTTATTGGTTGGAGGTTACACCCCCATGTGGGGCCCACAAGCTCAGAAACGTCCCGAACACAGCAAAAATAAGAAGAAAAGAGAAAATACAGATAAGCAGATAAGACAAGATAAGATATACTTCAATTATTACACGGCTGTGTTGAATACTCGATTCTGATTGGTCAATCAAGGCGTTCAGCGGTCTGTTATTTCTTTATAGCAGACCGTTGCTATGTATATCAGACTGTTGCTACGGGTGCAGTTCTGATCTTGGACTCTGGTGAGCCATTTTTTGGTCAAATTATTGATTTCTTAAGTAAGTAGCCGTGTAATAAGAAGGATAATATACAGCTGGCGGATCATTGCTGTGAAAGAAACCCCTTCAGGGCGATGAGAGACCACTGTGCAGCCTCTCCCTGTTAGGGTTTCTTTCACAACAATGACCGGCTCACTGTACATTATCCCTTACTTAGTTACAAACACTAAAACCTGTAGTTCTTTAAAATAATAAAAGGTAATAAAAGACAGTAGTTTCAAATACTAAAAACATGTATAATCATACCAAATAATAATCACTTTACAATATATTAGTTCTCAACAAAATCATATCATATAATACTAGACCTACTTGTTGCTGTATTTTGATGGAGGACGGAATGAATTAATTTTTGTACCGATTTTAGTCGGCAAATTGTCATTCGAACCGTTTACCTGAAGGCAACACCCCGAATTGTTGGTTCAGCATATGTGTTGGATCATTCAAAACCTTCTGTGCCTCCCTGAGCACAGATTTTTCATATAAAGGCTGAAGGTAGTGATGATCTTCATCGCCGTTTGAGTAAGACGTGCAAGTTTAGACTTTAACTGTGCTGACAGGTTACCATACCACATATCTACGTTCACTAAAATCATTTGATAAAACAGAATCATGAGTTTACTACACCACAGAAACTAAGCCTTCTCAAAAAATATATCCTCTGTTGTTGCCTGGAACAAAGGTTTTCAACATGCACATGCCATGTGAGCGAGCTGTTAATGTGGACACCAAGATATTTATAGGAGGAAACCTGTTTTTTGGGTATATTGAGAATCAATGCTGGACTATGGTCACCAATTGACTTTGGATCGAACATCATCTCCTCAGTCTTCTTCACATTTACAATAAGGTGGTGAACATCACACCGGCCCACAAACTGTTTGAAGATACAGACACCACCACACACTTGCCAGCGGTGGTGGCTTTGCAGCCATGTTTCCAGCAGTTTTTGCTGTTTTTGTCACCAAGTGGGAGATATTGTAGCTGTCGGAAATTCCCGCTATCTCTTACTCTGGTTGATGAATAGGAGGCTGGCAGGAGTGTTTTTTCCCACTTGGCATGAGGCCTGCAGGCAGCTTGGCCTTCAAGGTTAATGTGCTGAATTTTCTATTGAAAGCTATTAATTATATGCAAATATGCACCCTACTGAACACTGAACACTGCTGCTAGCATGGCATGCACTTTTCAGCCAAAAGGAAAGTTTTGGCAACCTGCTGTTTGTCAGTCATGGATCTGAGTATTAAAACGCTTCTGCTGTGAAGCATTTAGGCAGCGGGTTAGGAAGCTACTGCCATACAGTGTAATGCAGGAAGCAAGGAGGACAGATGCAGGCTGAGGTATTATATACTGTAACATGTGCAACCGCACTTGCTTTTTAAAGTTAACGATACAACATGACAGAGTTACTTTTACAAATACCGTCTCCAAATACTGCCAGCGGCTGATGGACATGTTCTTAAAGCATGGTTGTTTCCTTCAGCCAGCACTCTGCCAAAGGAATAATAACAGAAAAGTGGCCATCACTCTGCTTTTCAGCTCACACTCTCAAATGGCAGAAATTACAGGCCTGCTTCAGCTCTAGCTGTTGAGACTCGGCTGTAATGTGTAGAGCCGCTCAGTCCCCCACCAAGGCCATTCTCCTCTGACTGAATTGGGAACGTGAGAGAGTAGTGAGGCAAGTTCAGGTGACATCTTTTTAAGCTCTTCCTTTTGAGCATGGTCTCTTTTTCTTTGGGGAAAATGGCAAAATAATTGTGTCCCTGACTTCTCATCTTGTGCTGGCAACCTGAGTGAGGAGAAAGTTTGACCCAGTGGAAAAAATTGTCCATGTCCTGTTCATGATCAATACTCTCCTAATGCCTGATGCTTGTTCTCGGCTCTACACCCGATACCTGATGCACACACACACGCACACACACCCCTTAAAACTCAGATGGCCCGCCAGCTGGCCCGGTCGCTATTCTGTCTTTCAGAGGTTGTGGCGGAGATACACATTAATGCAACTTGCGAATTTTAGTTTGTAACGGGCTCAGTTTTAAAGCTAGAGTGATATGAAACTAGAAAATCGAAGGCATTCATTGATACCAAACTACCACCTACCATCATGCTAGCTTGTTGGGAAGATCGCTAAATAACGCTACGAAGTAGGAAAAACTGGCATGGCCATATTCAAAGTGTTTCCTTGACCTCTTACCTCAAGATATGTAAATCAAAACAGGTTCTATGGGTACCCACGAGTCTCCCCTTTACTGACGTGCCCACTTTATGATAATCACATGCAGTGTGAGGCAAAAATCATGCAGTTTTTTTAATGCAGTATAAATGTGTTATTTTCACATACTCTAAAATGTTGTGTTTGAATATTATAAATGTGTTATTTGATATATATATTATATAAATGATGTGTTTGAATATTTCTGTATAATAAGTCCCTAAACATGGCATTGGCATTACATAAATTGGGTATGACTGTAAAGCTGAGACTCTTGTGGATCCAATGAGTCCAGTTGTATTCATGTGTGACAATGTTAGTCCCCATGGTAGCCATTTCATTGTAGTGAGACCATTTTTTTTTTTTTTAAATTTGACCCCCCTGTATAAAATGACCTGTGGTGACCTCTAGGATAATCCCAGCCTCATGAACCTTTACAACCACCAGACATTCAGAGGATGGATGGTTTCCTAGGTAGATTGACAATAAGAGGGTTTCTGTGCAGTTTCCAGAACAGAAGTGCTCTCCATCTAAATCTAATTCTTGCAGAAATCTCCAAATGTCAAAAGTTGAGTGAAAAAGAAAAAGAAAATGGTTAAATTTAGCACCAAATCTGTGTAACAAATGGTATCAACCCAAAAATTGCTGCAACAATTTATGAGGCATGACAGAGCATGTGAATGGCCATCACAAACGTATAACATCCTGTTCTACGCTCTTATACACTTTGACAATTTATTTTAATTGATTCATTAATTTGATTAATTTTTATTTCTTATTAATGACAAGAACAACTTGACACACAGAGCTGAGCTGCTTCTCAAATTAATCTTCAGGTTCCCAGCTTTCAGGTGACGTACACCACTTCTATGTGACATCTACTGTTGACTATTTATCTACCTCCGAACATCCCCTGTCCCCTACCCCTACCGCTCTAAAAAGGGGGCTGAATGGTATGGTTAAAGCCTGGCGAATGGGAAATATAAGTCAAAAAACACAGAGCAAAAAACTGGGACAGGTGTGTGTGTGTGTTTGAAAATGCTGAATTATAACTAATTGTGAAATGGCAATTTTCTGTTGTTTACAATGATCAAGAGAAAGGAATGGATAATTGAAATTTTTCACATTACATAAGTATGTGCACACACATGCAAATGCAAAAACACACACAACAACCCCCACACACATACACACAACCACACTGACAAACAAGTGTACTGGCTGTTGCATTTTCACTATCCTTCCTTTCCCCCTGGTAACTCACATCTAAAATTATGCCTCACTTGAAGAAAATTGAAATTGAAAATGTGGAACATTTAGCAGGAGGGTTCCCTTATAACCAATTACACACGAGAACCAGAAAACGGCTTCCTGAGGCTGAGGAGTTATTTTCATCTGAAATAAATAACAGGAGGTTGGAGATATATGATTAATAGTGTGTGTTTTTTAAATGTGAAAATTAATTAAGCTTCACCAAAAAATGACACATGCACTTTCCACTGTTTTGCCTTGGAATTTTACATCTTCTCATGACTTTTAAGGCGAGATGTCTTGACCAAATGATTCATGTTGAGGTGACAAGCATGGAGACAAACAGTGTGTGTGGTGTCCTGTGCTGTGTATATATTTAACCCATGACCCTTTCTTGCTTGTGTCTAAATGAGCTGTGATTTGTGTGGGTGGGCTCACTGGAAAGAAAAAAAAAAGACAAAATCTCCATAAAATATCCAGCAGTTGTGTCTGTTATTCGTGCTCTTGTCACACTTGGCCCGTGCCTCCCCACTTCACACACACTGTCTGAGGGTAAATATATTCTAAGTGGTATCAAAGGTCTGAAACACAAACACATACATTTAAAATGCTGCTGGCTCAGATTCATGTTGGATGTCAGTTAATGTGTCCTTTATCACATGCACTTAAATTTTATGCGCCTGCACCTTTGGCTGAGAGACCACGGGAGGATTATGAGACGTATTATCAGTGTACTCTAATTTATTTAATTGTGTCTCATTCATAGGTGTATAGGGACAGTGTGTGTATTCAATTGTATTCAATTTTAATGTTTCTCATATAAGTTATGCTACTTTTACTTAAAGAGGACCTATTATGCTTTTGTGTTTTTTCCCTTTCCTTCAGTGTGTTATATAGTTTTTTTTGTGCATGTAAAAGGTCTGCAAAGTTACAAAGCCCAAAGTCCAGATCAAAGGAAGTTACTCTCCCCCACAGAAAAACTGCTCCTGAACTGCCTGAAATGCATTGCTTGAAGTCCCGCCTTTTCTTCCGTAACGTGGTGATGTCACCAAGTAACCTATTTTGCCTAGCGGCTAGTTTTGACATTCCCTCAAACAAAGTTAGTTTGAGTGTAGCTGGAGCGGAGTTTGGTTCAGTTGACCAATCATAACAGTGGGCCAGCTGACCAATCAGAGCAGACTGGGCTTTTCAAGAGGGCGGAGCCAGGAGCTCAAACAGAGCGTTTCAGACCGAGGGTGAAAAGAGGTGCTGCAGCACAGCCGGTATGAGAAAATAAAGCTTTTTTTAAACATTAAAGCATGAAAACATGTTCTAGTAGAAACCCAAAGTATGAACCTGAAAATAAGCTACACAGTCTCACGACAGTTTGTGAAATAGTCACAAAATTTGATCTGTTTGATTCTCGTTCATAGACACAAATTTCACTTTTTTTTCATGATGCTCAGCACGACTTTCAACAACGTATTTTTTGTGTGTTTTCCTAATTTCCTGCAACCCCTGACGCACGTGTCAATTTCCGCTCCAGTCTTTTCAAAATAATCCCTATGTGGCGTTCACCTCTCTTTATACTTCCCAGTTCACAATTACGTGTATTACATACGAATTGATTTCGGGCTGACCATCATGAAAAAAAATTGAAATTCATGTCCATGTACACGAATCAATACATTAAATTTCATTCATGAACTGCTGTGTGACTGGGCTGAAATAAGCCTAATAGGTCCCCTATAAGTAAAGAATCTGAATCTGGCATTTTTTGTTGGGACAAATACATGCAGCCTTGAGAAATACTAACATCCGGGGGTCCGGCTTTGGGGCCCCCTGATCCTTTGGGCCCCTGGACCTGTACCCTGCAGGCTGTTCATTAATCCACCCATGCAGGAGGAAGAGAATAGAGTAGTGTAGTGTATCCTACAGCTGCATCCTCCTCTCCCCCGTCGCTCTCCCCGTTCACCTCTCTCACAGTCCGGCAGTTCCCATTTTGCGGCAGCGGAGAAGACTGCGGCAGACTGGCCTGCCGTAATGCATTTGTGATCACTGTAATTTCTCAGGGAAAAAAAGCAGAAATCAGTCACTGTCACAAAAGACACGGAAAGTTCAGCTGCATAAGGATTGGAAAGTTACAGTGCTAAAATGTCCTATTGTGCTCTGAAATTAGGCTGGATCGAAAAGTTAAAAGCTTTTGTTAAATGCCAAACACAACTGTCTGGGTAAAAAAAACGACGGAGGAAACGGTAAAACAATGAATTTCTATTTGCTCCCCGTGCTTTGAATAACCTTTTCTAAATGCCTTTTATAGAGAAGTTTGATCAAGTCAATGAATTTGCTCTATACTTTTCATCCAGATGTCCTTTAATGCAAATGCTCTTTTAGATATTTCTATTGGTTATAATGATGATAATAACGGCAATTGTAGACTTTGCACTTTGTTCGGCTCCATTATTTCCTGTCCCAAAACAGGGTGTTAGAGAGCCTTTCGCTCTCTGTCATTTTTTTCCTACATTTTTTAAAGATTGTACATAAGGCCAGTTGTCACAGAAAGTCGCTGCTTGCATTTCTTTACCACCCCTTATTCCGCCTGACTGCTGAAGTGGGGACAATTTGAAGTTTTCAAGTAACTCCGTCTTGGTGTGTAGGGTGATAATGCCAAAAGCGTGTAGTTAAGAGCAAAATTTCTGTGCTGTGCTGTTTCACCTGGAAAAAGAGAAGAGTGGCAAGAATAGACACTGTCCACTTTGGGCTGTAAAAAGCACAGAAGGATGAAAAAATGATCTTTAATAAGCACTGTGTCTTCTGGCAGATAGGCTAACAAAGGTGTATAAAAACAATCAGATGTCTCCATCCCTTCTGTACTTCATGGGCTGATGCTAAAAGCTGAGGCGAGGGTCCTGTGCTATGAGCCCTTCAATAGCTATTTCTTAGAAAATAGCAGAACAACCAGAGGCTAGGTACATAGTTTTGAATTACTCCTGTGTGAGTTATTGTTGTAGCACACAAACACCTGTATGTGCACACATATATATGCGTCACAGGCGAACACGGGCACCTCTCAAACACGCGCACTCATGCGCACAGACATTACACAAAAGCACACACACACACATCTGCTTCTTGAAGCACTGGTTTAATCAGGTATAGTTGAAAAGGAAAATGCCATTAGATTTTAAAGTGGATAATTTCACATCCTTCCCTCCATTCATTTCTTCATTTTTCTTTTCAAACTGGCCTTTTATGCCCACTACATGTGCTTTTATGGAAAATTACAACATTCAAACGAGACTCTTTGGTCAGGGATAATTGCACAAAGAACCATTAGCAGTCTTCCAAGACCAATGCACTGTGAACATTTTTCTCTTTCTTTTTATAATGCGGTTCTCAATCCGTAAGAATATGCCTCATAAGAAAAAGGATAATCATAATTTAATTATCTGTCATTATGGGGAGCAAAGCGTGGGTCACCTTGGGTTCACTTATGCTACATGCTGTTATAAACAAATCAATTAAATGAAATAGGCTAAACAAAGAAGACAGTTATATACACTGTAGGTACAGTGGCCGAAGGGCTGTTATTTTTCTCTGCCAATTTAGTTAAAGCAATTATAGTCATGTTCAAAGTTAGCTGGAAACACATACGTGCTTCCCCACCTACTGATCAGTAAATTGGCACTTCAGTGGAATCAGCAGGTGTATGTTTGACTCATGTGCAGCCACTATAGGGTTACCTTTAAAGTGGTAGTAGGCAGTATATTTTTGGCATCATTGGGCTAAAATTCCATAATAACCTTTCAGCATATTGTAATTCAAGTGTTCTGAGAGATAACTAATCTTCTGCACCTCCTCATGGCTATACTTTCAGGCTTTAAGAACTCTAGCCCGTGACGGGAGACTTTGACCAATCACAGGTCATTTCAGAGAGAGAGAGCGTTCCTATTCACGAGTGATTGACAGTCGGCTCTCATAGACAGCAGATGGAGAGCAGACCTCAGATCAGCTCTGACTGCTTGTTTTCCTCCGGTCTGTGAAATCTTGCAGATGCCGTTAGGAGCACCGGAGGACACAGAGGCACATGATTTTTTTCAGGTTACCTGTTTCATGTACTACTGTCATGATATAGCGACTGTTTTATAAAAATTACTTTTTTTAATCATATTTGCTCCAATCTCGCCTACTTCAGCTTTAAATGCAATTCACTGCACTTGGAATTGTATTCAGTAAAATATTACACTTGGATGCTCATAAATGTAATTATAGTATATTAGTTTCAGTTACGTCTGGGTTACTCACATGTGGGATGGAATTCTCTGTTTAGAAAACCATTTATAATAACTGTATTATATAACAAACGTTTATTTCATTGAGGTTATTTCTTATGGAGGACAGAACCTGCCAAATTCAAAAAATATATATGAATAAATTAATAAATGAAAATTCTATTTATGTATGTATTCATTTTTGTAAATTTATTAATTTATTTTTGCAATTATTTCTTATTTATTTATGCATTTATTTTCTATTTATTTCCATTTTATATTTATTTTTCAATGTATGTATCTATTTTTGTACTTATGCATTTCTTTACTTATTTATTTATGCATGATTTTCCCTTTGCATTTCACCCCTTATTTATTTCCCCAAACATATCTAATTCTGATGCATTTCTGCCTCATTATGCAAATGAGGGGGCTGTCACTCAACAAGGTTTAGCTTGTTCAGAGCAAAAATAAATAAATAAAAATAAATGCAAAATAAATAAATAAAAATGCAAAATAAATTAATACATTAAAAAATTCAACACAGATTTATGCATAAATAAATAAAAGTGGAAATTAAACAGAAGAGTAAATAAATAAGGGAATTAATACAAAGATAAATAAAGACACAAACTAAAACAGAAATATCAATTTAGGTCACATTCAATCAATTAATTAATTAGTAGTTTTATTTTAATATTATTTTTGCTATATTTAATGACATATTTATTAATTTATCGAGTCATTTGTTTATTTAATTAATTTTTATTTTTTTATTTTGGCAGGTTCCATCCTCCAGAATTTCTGTCATCTTCAACCAATGTCAATACAATTAAAGTTTCATTTACCTTCTATATCCATTTGATTAGTTCAGGGGTCAGCAACCTGCGGCTCCAGAGCCAAATGCAGCTCTTGAGCTCCTCCCCAGTGGCTCTCTGTGGATTTTGTTTAAAAAATTAGTGGAAATGAATAACTGTTTTTTTATTTACATTTTCATTTGTATTTATCATTGTTGTAGGTCTATGGTACGACAGTAAGACGGTACGACGGTACGACGGTACGAAGGAGTATTAGGGCCACATTAAGGAAAAAAAATAAATCTGAGATTTCGAGAATAAAGTCATAATATTACGAGTCATAGGTTTACGAGAAAAAAACCTGTAGTATTATGAAAATAATGTCATAATATTATAAAGTAGTAATTTAACGTGTTATTTAATTTTTTTCTCATTAAGTTATGACTTTATTCTCATAATATTACAACTTTTTTCTTGTAATATTATTACTTTATTCTGGAAATCTCAGATTTGTTTCCCTCAATGTGGCCCTAATACTCCGTAGTACATTTGCACTTTGGCCTTCACTGCATTACACTTATATACTACATACTTAGACTATAAGCTGTTTTACCTTCATCGCCATGATCAAATGTTTTGCGGCTCCAGACATCCTTTTGATAGTAAAGGTTGCTGACCCCTGAACTAGTTGATGCAATTGCTGCAGGATGCAATGCCACTGTTCGCCTGAGGAGGTTGTGGTGGCGCTGTTACAGCAGCTCTGAGCTCTTCAGTCCAGCACTGCTGTCTTCTTCTTCTTCTGCGCTTCCTGCTCGGCTCACTCACAACAAACACAGCGGCTCTCTGACTCTAAAGATAAATGCTTCAGGTAGGAAGGATATGTTACAGTTACTTCAGCACTATAGGGACTAAATGAAGCAGGACATGTCCCACTAACGAGAGGTAGAAGTCTGTAGTCAATAGATAACGTCAGCTGTGACTAGTCGAGCCAAACTTAACTGCTCTTGCTAACTAACACAACCAACTGAACTAAAGTGAGTAACTAACTGTGTCAAATGTCTAATGATATAATTAACGGTAGCTGCTCTTTATTGTCTACTGTGCTGCGACCATTCACATGTGTGTATTTTGTTTTTCTGTGTTCCTTCATGTCCACACATAGCTCATTAAAGGGCACTCCTCGCCCTGCAGATGAGCTTTCTAAAGTCTGAAGAACAACCCTAGTGACGTCATCAGGGTTATCTCTATGTCTGGATTTACACATTTCTAACAGAACAGCCTGCGTTGCATGCTGGGGGATGTGGAGTTTAAGTGAAAAGCTGCTGTTACGTTGCATTATGGGAAATGTAGGATCTAGTAGTTTTGGAACTTCATCAAATACCAATAGAGAGACGAAGTCCCTCCCCTTCCGGTGAATCCCATGGGACCTTACTTCCAAGGCCTATGGAAAGGAGGCTCGGTCACGCGTCATCAACGCGTCATATCTTCAGGGTTATAACACATGCGTAGTAAAATCTGGTCTGCACTCGCCGAAATTGAACCAATCACTACGCACGACCACAGCTTCAGTTACACTGCACACGTGTCGTACCCCATACCCCCAAGACTAATGTCCCTCCGTGACCCAGCCTCCTTTCCATAGGCCTTGATTTCGGGAAAAAATTAATTGAATTGCGCCATGAATCACACATATGATGTTTGTCAATTTAAAAGATAATTTTGTAAGTCAAGAAAGTCGTAGTTCGTCGTAGGTTTGTCGTAGTATCATTCAGTTTTGTGTGAAACCGCTCAGTGAACTACATCTCTCGTCTCGCACAATATACGTCATCAACACTAACTAGCTAGCTAACTTAGCTATGACCAAGGCCTATATAAAGGAGGCTGGATCACGCGTCATATCTTTTGGGGTAAAACACATGCGCTGTAAAATCTCGCCTGCATTCGTCAAAATTGAGCCAATCGCAAAGCACAACAGCAGCTTCTGTTACACTGCGCATGTATTATACCCCATACCCCCAAGACCCATGTCCGCCCATGACCCAGCCTCCTTTTCATAGGCCTAGGCTATGACCACGCATAGATGAAACGTCATATTACCTGATGTGTTTTATCCAACGACTCCTGGTCTTTTTATCAGCCAGGAAGAGAAAGAACAAGTGAGACCCGTTGCTGGTGTGAGTACATCCCAGTACGAAACACACAGGCGTTGTAGCTTCAGCGAGAGAGACGTCACTTACGCAACTTTGGCTGTATAGTCTTCCTAATTACGTATTTTGACATTCTTACACTTCAACAGTTTTACAACAAACTGCGACTTTCTTGACTTTTAAATTATGTTTTGAATTAACAAACATATGTGTAACTCATGGTGCAATTCAAACGGGATCAAAAAATATTTGTTGCTCGCCGTTAACTACCGTTAATATTTTTTACGAAATAAGGTCCATGGTGGTCCACCGGAAGGGGCGGGACCTCCCATTTTTTATGAAAGCTGCTGTTACGTTGCATTGTGGGACATGTAGGATGGAGTAGTTTTGAAACTACCAATAATCTGAATATTTTAGCCTTGAGTCTAGTGCTTCAGTTATGACAGCCCTTTATCCATCCATCACAAGTCCTCACCTTCATGGAGGCGCAATGCTAAATCAATTTCAATTCCATTGTTGTCTTCTCTGGTTTACGTAAATAAAGATTACCAAATTAATATAAGATTTCATAGGGGGCCATACGTCTGTTTTAAAAGTGCTCACTTTATCTGAGCAGCAGCCAAGAAACTTGAATGTTTTCAGTGACGTGAAAAAAGCAAGTATCTCTTCACATTTGTGAAACTGGAAATAGCAAATACTTTGTAGTTTTACTCTATCGGTTGCTTAAAATGGTGAATCCATTATTAAAATTGAAATGTATTACTGTGTTTTGATCCAGTAATTGATTTCTCAACTGATAATTTTAGCAATAAAACCTGTTTAACTTAAAAAACTTCTTCTCCCCTCTCACTTTCTATAGACAACACATGTAAGAGGACTGCACTTGTGATGTAGTCGTTTCACCGTACTGGCTGCCTTTCTAACTACCTTCTGAGGAGGGGTTGGAGGTCATTCTCTAATCACAGCGATGGATGACGACACCCCCACCCTGAAGCCCAGGCGGATCCAGAATCAAAACGTGGTTCATCGTCTCGAGAGGCGCAGGATATGTTCGGGCCGACCCGGAGCTCATTGGTACAGAGTACGGTGCTTCCACCAGAACCTTTTCCCCAACTTCACTGTGGTCAACGTGGAGAAGCCCCCCTGCTTCCTTAGGAAGTTCTCACCAGATGGACGCTGTTTCATCGCCTTCTCTTCTGACCAGACTTCTCTGGAGGTAAGAACAGTTAACTAAGGGTCTTTTTCCCTTCATATTTCTCCTCTAATCATTGGAGTTAAACTGTCTAAATACCAAATATTGTGATTTTATTTTTGTTTTTAATCTTCCAACTGTCTACTGCAACCTGCCCAGACTGGAACATAGTTGATCCATCTCACTACTAGGGGTGTAAGACAATATTAATACACTTGAGTATCGCGATATTATGTTTTGTGATACTGTATCGGTTCTCAAAAACACAGTATCGATTTTAATAGGGCTGTCAATCAATTATAATATTTAATTGCAATTAATCGCATGATTGTCCATAGTTAATCGCGATTAATCACAAATTTATCACACATTTTTTATCTGTTCAAAACGTACCTTAAAGAGAGATTTGTAAAGTATTTAATACTCTTATCAACATGGGAGTGGGTAAATATGTATAATATGTATATATATGTGTATGTAATACTGTATATATTTACTATTGGAAATAAATTAACAACACAAAACAATGACAAATATTGTCCAGAATCCCTCACAGTTACTGTATTTAGAATTAAAAATATGCTGAAATCATAACATGGAAAACTGCAGCCCAACAGCCAGCCCATTTTCATTCACCTATCTTGAGGTCAGAGGTCATTAGATGCCTTTGAAAATAGCCATGCCAATTTTTCCTCGCCAAAATTTAACGCAAGTTTGGAGCGTTATTTAGCCTTCCTTAGGTTTTCTAGTTTCATATGATACCAGTAGCTTCACTCTAGCTTTAAAACTAAGCCCGCTACAACCTAAAAAATTACAAGTTACGTTAACGTGTTATTATCGGATTAACTTTGACAGCCATAATTTTTAATCAATATTTAAGAACTATATACGATATGTTTCACTTTCTTCGACATTTATTTACTTATTTTGTTTACCTAAAGAATCTTGCAAGCAATTTTATGTTATTGTTTTTTACCAATATACGATTGCAAATAAAGTAGTGCTATGATGTTTTATGTTACAGGGACTGTGGTAAATGCAAATGTGATCCCACTGTTCTGATTGCATAAAAAAATAATTTTTTTACTCCAAATCTCTGCATATGGTGGTGTTTTCTTTATACTATGACAGTTTTCCTAAAATTAGATTTTAAAAATAAGAAATATAACGCCTTGCTTACAGTATCACAATATATCGCAATATATTGAATTGTAACACCTGCATCATGATACGTATCGTATCGCCAGATTTTTGCCAGTACACAAACTACCCAATTTACCCCGAGACAAAGATGTGAGGATAAAGAATTTCAATCCCATTCTTCCTCCTACAGATATATGAATATCAAGGCTGCCAGGCGGCTCAGGACCTGCTGAGAGGCCAAGAGGGAGAGACACTTCTGACGGCCAATGACCAGCGTTCTCTCAACATCCGAGGCCGCCTGTTTGAGCGCTTCTTCTCCTTGCTCCACGTCACCAATGTGGCCTCAAACGGAGAACACCTCAACCGGGAGTGCAGCCTCTTCACCGACGACTGCCGCTATGTCATCGTTGGGTCGGCTGTGTACGTCCCGGAGGAGCCACCGCCTTACTTCTTTGAGGTAAAAACACCATCACACTTACTACAAAATGAACTCAAAAATAATTAAAACTACAAATTGAGTTCCATAGTTTGGCTCAGGCTGCCCCTTTCATCAATATTTCATCTCCTACCAGGTGTATCGGAACAACGAATCTGTGACTCCCAACCCTCGGTCTCCTCTAGAAGACTACTCCCTCCACATCATCGACCTCCACACTGGCAGGCTGTGTGACACCAGGTCCTTTAAGTGTGACAAGATCATCCTGTCCCACAACCAGGGCCTCTACCTCTACAGGAACATCCTGGCTGTGCTGTCGGTCCAGCAGCAGACCATACATGTGTTTCAGGTGAGCAGGTTTACTATTTAAAATGTAAATCTGCACTAAATCACCGTCAGTGATTTAAAACTTTAAAGCATGTTCAATTCTGGCACGCCAGTGAGTGATGTTATAGGAGGTGTTTTTTTTTTATTTAGTACGAAGAGATATAACAGGTGAGGTAACACGGGACAAAAAAAACAGACATTGTATTGGGTAACATGACAGTAACAGTAACAGGAAAGTAATAATCTGTGATTGGTCCTTTTGATTTGGGAGGTTTGTGTGGGGGGGGGAGAGGTGCACGTCTGTTTGTTATGTGGTATACACTGTGTGAGAAATTATTGTTCGTAACGGGGCAAGAGAGAAAAGAATAATAAATGATTAAATAAATAAAAATAATGTTAAAAAAGAGGGTGTATGGGCGGGACGTAGAGAGGAAGGAAAGAAGAGAGATTTTTTTATTTTTGATTTTTTTGGTTATTTTGAGCTTTTATGCGTCTTTAAAAAGGCGGTTGCTAACAAGTGGTTAAATAAGACTACCAAACGTCATCACGCTGGCTCGTCGGCCTTTACAGGCTTGTTGTTTATACTCATGCAGCCGTGGTGTAGTTCGTTTATAGCCTAACGTTGGCTTTTTACTTGTGGCGATTTCATTTACACTTCAAAAATCATAAAAGTGGTGTTCATTTATGGAGATTATCTTGCTGAACAAAACGTGTAAGTATCATAAAAGTTTTTTTCCACAGAGTTTATTTTCTGCAATAATCCAAAACCCAACAGAAAAATCCCAATGGTTTTTTGTCGAGGCAACCTTGTCGGTGCTAACTTCCTGTTTGGCCTCCGAAAATACGTCAACCGCTTTGTTTTTAACTTCCTCTTTTTTCTCTCCCTCTCCCAGGTCACTCCTGAGGGAACATTTCTAGATGTGAGGACTATTGGGCGGTTCTGTTATGAGGACGACCTCCTGACTCTTTCAGCAGTTTACACTGAGGCACAGGCTGAGAGTCAGCCGGGCTTCCCTCGCCTTTACACTGACAAAACCATCAACTCCCTGAAGCACAGGCTGCTGGTCTACCTCTGGCGGAGGGCTGAGCAGGACGGCAGCGCCACTGCCAAGAGGAGGTATACAGTATTACTCTCCTGCTTTCAGTAGATTTAAAAAAAAAAAAAAATGTCAACTTACTTTAATCCATCTATTTTTTGCCACTTACCCAGGTCCAAGTCACATGGTGTTCACTTAGTTGTTGATTCAGTGTTCTCCATTTCACCACAGTAGAAGCCATGGCTATATTATTGAGTTCTCATTTAGAAATCCTAGTCTCTTGTAAAGGTCCTTAAAGGTTTTCTATATGATTTCCAGAGCATTAATATAGCAGCAAACAACTATTGTCTATGTAAAGATATAGAGGAGTAATGTCTACCTGAGCAGAGAATGAAGCCGCTCTCCCTCTGTGTGTGTTGAAATCCATCCATATGATCTATAATTCATCAATAAAGGGTTCTGTAGTGTAATTTAGGTTTGCAACTGATGACTAATTTCATAGAATCTGTCTTTTTCAGTTATTTTTTTTATCTAAAGTAAAAAAAAAATAGTGAATTAGTGAGTGTGTCTGAAAGATGTTCAGTTTACAAAGACATAAAAGTATTTACAGTTTTGCACACTGCTGTAAAGGTGAATAATGTGTCAACTGCAAAAACTAGCTCTTCAGTCTATCAAGTACCATTTCCATATTGTGCTGATGTGGGATATTCATTTAGCGACCTGTTTAGTTCATGCAGCTCTTGGTTTTGCCGTCAGATTCTTCCAGTTTTTTGATCAGCTGAGGAGGTTGAGGATGTGGAAGATGCAGCTGCTGGATGAGCATCACCTCTTCATTAAATACACCAGCGAAGACGTGGTCACACTCCGAGTCACCGACCCCTCACAGGTAGAAACGCACACACGCAAACACGCGTATCTGAATTCCTCCCCGTGTTCTCCTCGTTACTCTCCCCCGCTTCTCCCGTGTCTTTTGTTGTTCATGCTGCATGACAGGGATTCCTCTTTCAGGTCTCCAAGGACACGTTTCTCTCTTCAGTCCTGTGACTCATTCATGGCGACAAACAAGATACTTAATTAAGGTGTTTTTATTTACGTGAAACCTCAGCTCTCTGGTTTCCTTGCCAATCAGCTATTTTTTTTTTCTCACCAATGAAGAATATATAAATAATCTCACATTCATTATAAACATACGTAGAAGCCAAAGCCTCAAAATGCCTTTTTACACTATAATAAATACCTCACCATTCATGACTGTACGTGGTACAGTACCGATTGCAAAATTCTTGGCCAATATCGATGTTTTGAATAACAATTTGGCCAATAGCTGATAGCGATACCGATGTTTTTGTTTATTTTGTTTTTGCAGTTATTTATTCCCCTTTTGTGCCAGCGAAACAAAGACCTCTTTATTATAAAAAATAACTGAGCTGTCATTCAGCATTTCATTACACTGTCTTTGAATGAGCACAAATCAATCATACAAATTTATCAAACAACCTCTAATATAACCATCTTTCACATTAAAAATGTTCTCTTTTTAAAAAAATAACTGCTTCAAAAGCCTTTTCAGCTGCTATACAACTACCTACTCAATGAGAAGAATGTTTCAGTACTTACACAGCCCAACAAAAATATTTGTTTTGTGAAACAAAACACTCTTTCGGAAGTTGTAGCGGACTCAGTTGTAAAGCCAGATTGAAGATACTGGCATTAGAGAAGGAGGCTAAATAACGCTCCAAACCTATGCTCAATTTTGGTGAGGAAAAAGTGGCATAGCCATTTTCAAAGGGGTCCCTTGACGTCCGACCTCAAGATATGTGAATGAAAATGGGTTCTATGGGTACCCACGAGTCTCGCCTTTACAGTCATGCCCACTTTATGATAATCACATGCAGTTTGGGGCAAGTCATAGTCAAGTCTGCACACTGACACACTGACAGCTGTTGTTGCCTGTTGGGCTTCAGTTTGCCATGTTATGATTTAAACATATTTTTTATGCTAAATGCAGTACCTGTGAGGGTTTCTGGACAATATATGTCATTGTTTTGTGTTATTAATTGATTTCCAGCATAGAGCAAGCATATTTGCCCGCTCCCATGTTGAGTATTAAATACTTGACAAATCTCCCTTTTAAGGTACATTTTGAACAGATAAAAAAATGTGTGAATAATTTGTGATTAATTATGGTGGAATTACGGTGGATATGCGGGATTACGATGAAGCGGCCCCGACGTGCTGCTGCACTCTGCTCAACCAGGACTGGATCCCGGTATGGGGGACAGACTGGTGCACAAACTACACAGCATGGAGGATGTTCCCACTGTTTAACGTACTGGGTACTGTGTCACCCCACTCATTACGCACACACGAGGTTCATTCCCATCCAGACTGCAGTTGTTGTCAATAGATCTTGTAAGCCATTGTTTTACTGATCATTTTTTTGTTGAACATAAGGTTCTTATCTCTGATCTTTTTCCGAGACAGTGTAATACTTCCACACGGCCGACTTTTTCTTTCACTGTTATTTGTAAACAAGCCACGCGTGCGCACGGCACCCGCCTTCATGCCAGAGTCGTGTTCAGCCAGTGGTTTCTTCTCTGAATCAGCAGCTGCTTACTGTTGTCTGAGACCGACCGGGAATAACCAACACGATATTTAGCAGGCGCAAAACTGATGCAACACAACAGATAAACATCGGCCACTGCCATGATCGGCAAATCTCATCATATTTGCTGATAGTCAACAAGGCGAATATCAGCCGATACCGATGTTCGGCTGATAAATCGGTTCATCAGTAACTTCTCCAAATCTCCCCCTCCCTTCCATTTCTCCCACAGCCGTCCTTCTTCGTTGTGTACAACATGGTGTCCACAGAGGTGCTGGCTGTCTTTGAGAACACCTCCGACCAGCTGCTGGAGCTGTTTGAGAATTTCTGCGACCTGTTCAGAAACGCTACGCTGCACAGCCAGGCCGTTCAGTTCCCCTGCTCCGCTTCATCCAACAACTACGCCCGGCAGGTCCAAAGAAGGTACTGAGGAGAGAAATGTCATAGATATTAGACCATTGAATTCAAATGCCAAATATTTTTTCTGCCAAAATTGGAACGTATTTCAGTTTGAACATAATTGTGCTGGCAAACTGCAGGGTCCACGGGTCTTTTCTGAATGAAAGGAAAAAAAAGAACTCTACCTGATGGTGTGCTGCCAAATGTCAGGGAGGATTTGAAGAAGGTGGTTAGGAAGGGAAGCAGATCAGCAGCCATCGCCTGGAGGAGGAGGAGGAGGAGGAGGAGGAGGAGGAAGGAGTTTTAGGACTTAATCTGGATATAGAAGAGAGACATTAAGACAGTCAGCATGGCTGGAGGAGCTGTGATTGAATTTGGCGGTTCGACTCGCCAGTGTAGGTGACAAAATCCTCTGTGGAAGGTGAAGAGGGAGGACCAGACAGAGGGAGGGGGGGGTTGAGGAAGGAGAAGATAAAGGATAGTTTGAGCGAGGCAAAGGGCTTAGAATTGGATTTTAGAGTGGTGAAAATTGATGTCGGGAAGAAGGAGAGGAGAAATTGAAAGCTGGTGAGCACATTCAGCAAACCAGATTTGTACCACTTACAACTGGCTAGCATAAGCCCAGTTCACAGGGTATTAGACGGCCACAAACCAAGTATAGGGAGAGCTGTAGGTCTGTGAGAATGGAGCACAAAATAAGGTGAGAGGAAAGACTGGAAGTAGGGATGGAGGATGGAAAGGGACACCACAGAGTCACTGCTGAGTATTGGTAGTGTGTAGTGGGAGTCTGGACTATAATTTTGCCAGGTTTGTTTGAAAGAAAATTGCTTCTCTCACGAGGCTGTTCACTCCTTCCTGAACTTCAAACCAAACTAAGAGGAGTACCACTTAAGGATCTTTTGTTTACCATTTAGGCCACAGTTCCAAAAGAGACTGGTTTATTCACTAATGAAGATTCCTGTTGCTGTTTATGTTTGTCCGTGCCTCAGATTCAAGGACACCATAGTGAACGCCAAATACGGCGGGCACACTGAGGCGGTGCGTCGGCTGCTGGGTCAGCTGCCCATCAGCGCTCAGTCCTACAGCAGCAGTCCTTACCTCGACCTCTCCCTCTTCAGTTATGATGACAAGTGGGTGTCAGTGATGGAGAGGCCCAAGACCTGCGGAGATCATCCCATCAGGTACGGACTCTTATCGGGGTGAATGAGCATCGCATTCAATTATGTCACAGAATCACATTATCAATAACAGGCCATGTTAACGTTGTTACTAACAATACATCCTTACAAAGATCATAGGCTGTAATGATTAGTTCAAGTACAAATTGGGGCAGTCAATTGATTCAAATATTTAATCGTGATTAATCACAAATTTTTTTATCTGTTCAAAATGTACCTTAAAGGGAGATTTGACAAGTATCTAATACTCTTATCAACATGGGAGTGGGCAATTATGCTTGCTATATGCAAATGTATGTATATATTTATTATTGGAAATTAATTAACAACACAAAACAATGACAAATATTGTCCAGAAACCCTCACAGGTACTGCATTTAGCATTAAATATTCTCAGATCATAACATGGCAAACTGCAGCCCAACAGGCAACAACAGCTGTCAGTGTGTCAGTGTGCTGACTTGACTATGTCTTGCCCCAAAACTGCATGTGATTATCATAAAGTGGGCATGTCTGTAAAGGGGAGACTCGTGGGTACCCAGAGAACCCATTTACATTCACATATCTTGAGATCAGAGGTCAAGGGACCCCTTTGAAAAATGGCCATGCCAGTTTTTTCTCACAAAATGTTGCGCAAGTTTGGAGTGTTTTTTAACCTCCTTTGCGGCAAGCTAGTGTGATGTTTGGTACCAATGGATTCCTCAGGTTTTTTTTGTTTCATATGATATCAGTATCTTCACTCTAGCTTTAAAACAGAGCCCTCTACAACCTAAAAATTGAAAGTTGCGTTAATGCGTTAAAGAAATTAGTGGCGTTAAAACAAATTGGCCATAACGTGTTATTATCGCGTTAACTTTGACAGCCCTAATTAATTTATTTATTCATGTAACAGTTCAGACATGCACATTTGCTACTCACTTCTCTGGAAGGAGTTTATAGCAGCATGGATCTTTGCCGTATTGGAGCAGAGGCCCTCAGAAACCAAAGGACTGGAATAAAAGAATAATTTAATGGTACTATTTTCTCTCTCCACAAGGTTTTATGCACGGGACTCGGGCCTGCTGAAGTTTAAGATCCAGGCAGGCCTGCTGGGACGGCCGGTAAATCACGCCGTGCGACGCCTGGTCGCCTTCACCTTCCACCCTTTCGAACCCTTCGCCATCTCCGTCCAGCGCACCAACGCCGAGTACGTGGTCAATTTCCACATGAGACATGTCTGTGCGTGAGGAGTTTGCGTGTGCAACAAACCAAAAACTGCACTTGGAATTAAATCGCAGGACTGTTGGGCTTCTGTTAGCAGCTACTGGTGACTATACAACCTAGTTTGTCCTGTTAGTCGCCCTCTCCTCCTCCGGAGAAATCGGCAGACCTCTCCCTGCATCCTCCTCCTGATGGAAACCGCTGTTCCCCGCCTCTTTCCCCCCTCCATCACACAGTGGTCACTCCACTTCCGCCACTCCTCCCCCTCCGCGAGAAGGCAGCAATTCTTGCCTTTCCCTTTCGTCTGCACCGCTTCGCCTCCTCGTTCCCCCTTCCTCCGCAGAACAAAGAGGGACCTGCAGGGAGGAGAGGCTGGAATAAGTGTAAATGGAGATGTGGAGAGAGTGATTGATGTGCGACGGAGGTGGGAGCCGTAGGTAGCCGGACCTCTTAGAAGGAACCAAAGGTGTTTTCTTTTTCCTACCGTGCACTGAAAGCTGCACATTCATATCAGAATTACTTATCCAGTTGGTCCATGACCAACTTTCTTTCTTCTCACATGGATGGGGAAAGAGGCAATTTTATATTGTTTTTACACATTTTTACTTATTACCGCTTGTATATATTTTATGCCAATAAAATTGTCTAAATTTTGCTCTTTGTTCATTTTTTTCCAAACTTTACAAAAAAGTAGAGGGTTGCAGAGGGATAGAGAGCTGTTTTTTGCATTTTAGTGTTTGTATACAGTAGCTGTGGTTTGATTTGATTTTAAAGCTGCAGTAGACAGATTGGAGCAAATATGATTAAAAAAACGATGTCACCATATCCTGACAGTAGTGCATGAGACAGGTAATATGAAAGAAATCATGTCTCTCTGTTTCCTCCGGTGTGCTCCTAATGGCATCTGCAAGATTTCACAGAAGGAAAACAACCAATCAGAGCTGAGCTGGAGCCTTGCCGTCTCTGAGCAGCTGTCGGTCACTTGCGAACTCCGATCAAACAGTCAAACTAGGCAGCACTGATCAAATATGAATCCATATTCTGTTACTGTAATGCCTATTTCTCGCCTCAAATGTTTTCAGAAACATCTTGTAGTGTACTATTTAGCTGTAAAATTAGAAAGTTTGTGACCCGGCAGCCTTGATGAGATCAGTCGAGGAAATACCAAGCACCGCCCACCAGCCGGAGCAAACTTTCTCATTTTACAGCTAAACAGTACACTACAAGATGTTTCTGAAAACATTCTACACGAGAAATAGGCATTACAGTGACGGAATATTAATAATTATTGATCGGAGTTCGCGAATGATTGACAGCTGCCTCTGTTGAATGAACAGCCAATAGGAACGCTCTCTCTCTGAAATGACCCGTGATTGGCCAAAGATTTTCTAAAGCCTGAAAACAGAGCCAAGAGAAGGTGCAGAAGTCTAGTTATCTCTCAGAACACCTGAATTACAATATGCTGAAAGGTTATTATGGCTCTTATCTATATATGAGAGTACTTTAAGACTAGGCAGAGAAAAGCTAGGTGTGGCAAGAAACCTGAAGTAGAATTGATATTGTCTCTGCTTCCCACCTCGAAATACTGACCTGTGTATTTTATCCTGTATGCGTTTCTTCATATACTGTGTGTTTGTTTGTGTTTGTGTGTGTGTGTGAGCTTGTGCATGAGCAGGCATGGGCGTTTTTGTTTTTTTTCTTTTTATGCACGCGTGAGTGGGAAAGCATCAGAATAGAAAAGCAATCACTAACAGTGTTTAATGTGGATGAAATTGTGCTTTGTCGTACACCAGATTCTGTACTTTTCTTGCCTGTAACTTATCTAATAATCGATTTATTAACTAGCTGTACAGACGTCACTGCATTATCTTAACAGAGCTTTATAATGAACCTGAAATGATGTTAGCACAAAGCTGTAACACATACGGAGAGCAGACAAGGCACAGTGTAAGTGTCATCATTTTTAATTTGAATACTGATCCCTACAGTCTGTTCTCCTACAGTGTATAGGATCATAACGTCGTTATTTTAAATCAGGTCCATCTGCGTCGCAGTCTAAAGCGCAGGACATCTGTTTAGCTCAAATGTGTTATTAAAAATACGTAAACAAACCTACAAATATGCAAATGGACTAACACCCCTTACTCCTGACATGAATGCACAGTAATATCACAAAGGCAAAAAAAAAAAAAAGCAGCACACACCCAAGCAGCTGCAAGAGGTCATAGTGGTATGGAGAGCAGGTGCTGAGGGATTAAGTGTTCCTCTAGCCTCTGGTTACACACCACAGTGGACCTGGAAGGTGTGTGTGTGAGAGAGAGACAGGGGTTTAAAGTAGAGGGAAGAAGGTCTTTACGGATGGAAAGATGATAGAGAGATGAAACAATTGGTGAGAGACGGGTGGGGGGGACAAAACAAGATGGAGGGAGGTAGAGATGTGAGGATCGATGTGGTGTGAGTGTGGTGGCTGTATTATGCAGCTGCTTAGTTTTGCACAGTAAATACTATCTTGATCAAGGCTTAAGGAGGCCATGTTATGTCATTGTCATTATATTGTGTTTGTGTAAGCTGGTTTGTGACAACATGCTGCGATAATCAACTAATTGCAGGAAGCGCACACAGCAGGCAGAGACAGGCGTACATATAAGAGGACAATTTACAGGATTGTGTGCGTTTGGCGAGGAGCGGAGATAGTGCTTCCTCTCATACGTTCATGGTTTTTGTATTTCAAGCCACATTGTTTTTACCCAAGTAAATGTAACTCCCCTTATATCTAAAGTAAGCAATCATCAGCTATTCAGTTTCCCCACAAGATGTTTAAAAGCCACTAAAGAAGCAGGACACTGGAGTTAAAGTCACTGCTGGAGTCTTCAATGCAACACTACTGTATATTACTAAATGAACCCAATGCCTCCTAGTACTTAGTACAATAACAAATATGTCGTATCTGTCTTATTCTTAAGAATCAGGTAAACCCAGAGCCTTCTCCCTGACCTTGGTTGCTACGGAAACATAACCACTCTCTGCTTGGTAACCAAGTCTTTTCTAATTGCTGTTGTCTTGGCAACAGCTCAACCAATGTAATCCAGAAAAGGCCACAATCCTAAGTGTTTCCTGTTGCAGCGCTCGCCTTCTCGGAGCAGTCTCTAAACACACACAGACACATTTAATCATTTAGACAACAAAATCCGAGAACTGTGCTTCACAGCGTGAGGTTTTGGCTTGGCAGATGGCGGGGTCGACACTGAAATACAGAGATATTATAGCGACAGCACTTATGGATCTGCGACGTGAAACACTTATTTTATTTTAATATGAATTTTTAGTATGTTGTTCGGCATTGTGAGCATGAAATGATTCACAATGGTCTCAAAAGGAACATTTGAGTTTCTATTCAGGGGCTGTTCTTTTGTTGGTTCATGGTCAGAGCATAACAGCTCAAGCTGTGTGTACTTTGAAAGAAAAAGAGCACTTGAAAACACACACATATGGAAGGAGGTCTGACAGTTACGCACAGATTTCTGCTGCGTCACAAAATATCACAAAATCAGCATTAGTATAGTAAACCATCAGTTCCAGTTATACTCGCCTTAGTGGTGTGTAGTGATTCCCAACCAGAGGTACTTGTATGCCCAAAGGGGCCAATATCATTCTTATACGAGAGCCTCTTAAGCTTAGAAAATCATTCAACCCAGAAAATCTAATCACATCGGGAGAAGGAGCTAGATATTGAGCTGACAGATGACTATTGGGAGGGAGCGTTAAATTGGGTCACCTCCTCCTCATCATGTGCTAACCTAGCACTCTTTCAATTTAAGGTTTTACATAGAATCACTCATTTAGCCATGGCTTAGATCCACGGTGTGACTGTTGCTTTCACTCACTCAGATCTGACTCATATGTTTTGGTCATGCTCTGCTCTTCAAAATGATTGGCCTTTGGTTTTTTGAACACCCTTCCAGATGTCTTAGGGGGTCCCTATTAAACTAGGTCCACAAATTGCCATCTTTGGAGCACCAAGGGGTCTTTTTGTCATCTATTGTTCTGTCGGTTTTGTTTTTCATGAAAATATGAAACATGGAGGTATTTGTTACTTCTGGATACTGTATTTGTACGTACATCTCCAGTAATATAAAAAATACTTTGGGAAAAAAAAAAAAAATATATCCACATAATGAGTCAACTGTGACACCTTAACACTACGCCTACATGTTGCAATAGAGAGAGAAAACTCGTTAACAAGAGAGCAAATTTCTCTTAACAGTTAGCTAAAAGTAGTGGATAACATTTCCAATAGTAGCTAAAAGTAATAGATAACAGTTATATAGATAAAAGTACTAGATAACAGTTCCAATAGTAAATTATATATTGTATATTACACAAACTAATGATAAAATAACATACATTATAGCATTACTAATAATTGGTAAACATTATTAATTATTATTTCTTTGTTTTTTTTAACAGTAAAATAACTATTAACTCAGTGTAATAACTATCAATTTACCATTTATAAATGATGGTTAAGTGTTTTTTTTGTTTTTTTTAAGTTTGTTTTGTTCACCTGCGACTAGCGACCTTTCCCATGAACAACTCTTTTGGTTCAGCTATAGTTAGTTAGATAGAATATTATAGATCCAAGGCGAAACTGACAGAAGGACGGGCTTGGGACGGGAGAAAAAGTCACAATTACTCCTCTGCCCCTACACTCTCTCTGCTACTTGGAGATGGAGAGGGGGTATGACAGGTTAACAAGGGGCATGCATTTTGGTTTTTGCATTCTCCCCTCAAATCGTCTAAATGTAAATGTTGTTACAGTGTGCCTGACTACCATCTCTTGCCAGGAGCCCACAATCCATAGAAGCTCCAATCACCAGAACAGAGATGCAGTACTTCCAAACACAAATACTTAGTCCTGTAGCTGACGTAGAACAAACATTTTTCCAAAAAGTTACCTCCTCAACAGGACTGCTGTTTGAAAAATCACTGCATCCCCAACAGTCCACTCAGCTCTGATGGATTTAAGAGCTTCACGAGAGAGCAGTGAGCAGTGAGCAGTGAGGGGGGCATGTGGTTCAAGTTTACGACTCAAACTGGTGAAAAATACAGGCGAGATGGTGAAGGAAGAACAGATAATCATATGGATACAAGGTAGTGGCTGCAAAAAGGTCAGAAAAGATTTACCGGGGGGGGGATTTCATTATCCCCTGACATATAAAAAGCAGCCAGAATGTCCTCCTGATGACTGAAGGGCCACAGCTTTATTACTCTGAAGATGGCTGCCATATTTCTTCTCTCTGCATTTGCTGTCATTGTGTTTTGCTCCACTTTGTTGACAGTGTACCTCCCGTCTGTTTTGGTGGGTAAACTCACTCTGTAATTATATAGCCTACACATTTCACTGAGTCATATCGTTATATTGTATATGAATAGACTCAGTTTAAACAAATAGAGTAGTTCATCAAAATATACAGTGCAGAGCAGATTAATAGTTAGCCTTAGATCACAATCAGAAATGTGTACTTTTATTGTGAATGATTTTTGACTATAGACTGTATGGATGATGGATGACACGTCTCCACTTCCTCCCACTGTACAGAAGTGAAGCCATCTTGAGATTTTGACGTCATTTGAAGCCAGAGTCTGTTGCATCGGGTGGTGGAGCTGCTGTATCGAGGTCACCTGCCCGAACCAGAAATCATCTTTGGAAAAAAATGTTAACGTGTACTTTTACTTTTTAGTTTGGCCCATGTCCCATCCGCTAACATGGAGGAGGTGGGCTTTATGAGCTATACTGCAGCCAGCCACCAGGGGGCAATCAAGTTCTTTTGGCTTCACTTAGGAGGAGCTGTCATGTCTTCCATCTTTATATACAGTCTATGTTTTTGACACCTGTACATATAAGACATTCCCATAAGAAATGTCATCTAAATTACAAAATTCATATTTTTTTCTCAATGACCCTAACAAGATATCCAAGATAATGCATCTCCTCTTATATGCATTGATTCATTCACAGTAGGAACTATTTCACACACTGGGAATACACACACAAGTGTGACACACACACACACACGTATAAGACCCAACCTCCACCTTTGCCCCCTTCATATCCCTCACCTGTTATTGTTATCGACCACACCAGTATTATTCCTCCCTGTTACATATAACACTATGGCAGTGTAAACATTTCATTTCACACGGATTACCTCTTCAGCCATCTATACAGCTGATTGAGACCGGTTCTGCACTTGTGGAGCCTCCCGGTGAGAACCATCAAATCACAAACACCACCACCTAATGAGTGGAGGGAGCAGGCGGGATCCCATTGAGGAGGGAAGGAGAGGGTCTAAATATTGACAGCAAATATTTGATTGAAGGGTAGAGGTGTCCCCCGACTCATAGGTGTGTGCTCAGACACACACTCCGAAATCCCCAACCCACAGGTTCCGTGTGTTATCAACGTCTACAGCTGTCTTTGACTTGGAAAGAGAGAGGTGGATGCTTCTAATATGCACCTACACACACAGTCCTCGGGGCCTGCACCATGCTGAGACAAATACACAGCTTGACTGTGGTAGAAGATACTGTGTGTGTGAGTGTATTCGCTGCAGATTACTTCTAACTGACTTCATATTTGTCATAGACACACCCAGTTGGATGCCGGCACGTCAAACACACAAACACTATTCTATGCAACCCTCCAACACACACTCACACACACCTGACTGAGCACCAGTCGGGGGGTTTCAGGTGGAAATCCGCAGGGAAGGCTTCGCAGCATGGCCGACCTAAAAATACAATGCACTGGGATGTCCTTTGTGAATAAACAATCGCATTGAAACATCAGCGAAGCAGAAAGAACTAGAATAGAAAGGTAAAGAGACAAGCATCGGTGTTGGACAGAAAATTGCCACGTGTTCGGTGAATAAGAGAGGGAAACAAAGACCTCTTACACGTGTGTGTTCATGCCTGTGAAGGACATGGTTAGGCCTATGTTGTCAATTTGCATTTTGAAAACTAACATAGGCTGGACTCTTGCAATGTGTCTGTCTTGCAATGTGTCTGCAGAAGCTTTCCTTATTACAGTAAAAGACAAACTGAGGTGCGCCTCAAACTGATTTAAAACCAGTTCTGCAATTTGTGCATGCAGTAGTGTGGTTAGGTAGACCCGGAGCAGTGCACCAGGCTTTGCCCTCCTGCTGGTTCCTGAGACCATGGAGCACTATTCAGGTGATCATTCAACAGGTGATCAGAGTTCTCCACCTGTTGGACAAAACATAGAACTGCATCTTCTTCTTGGCCTACTTTCTTTGAACTACAACAACCCTGTGTGTCCACGAGCAGAATTACCCAAGTCCTGGATTTAATTACAGTTTAAAAGAGGACAGAACCTCCATAGATTAAATAAATGACCCGCTAAATAAAGAAATATGTCATTAAATCTAGCAAAATAATATTAAAAATAAATGCAGCCATTAATTAATTGATACAATGTGAGATAAATTGATATTTCTGTTTTAATTTGCTTATTTATTTATCTTAGTATTAATCCCCTTAATTATTCACTCTTATGTTTAATTTTCCCTTTTATTTATTTATTTATTTATTAAGCAGACCCCTCATTTGCATAATGAGGCAGAAATGCATAAATAAATGTAAAAACAAACGTGTTAAAAAATGTATGAAGAAAAAAATACAGAAATCAATAAGTTTGAGGTAATAAATAAGGGGTGAAATGCAAAGGGAAAATCGTAAATAAATAAATAAAAGCATACATTTAAAATAAATAAATGCAAAAATATGTGATTAATAAAAATAAATGCATTCATAAATAAATAAGAAATACAAAACTTAATTAATTAATTTAAAAATTAATAAAAATAAATACACAAATAAATAAAAGGCAAAATTAAACAGAGGAGTACATAAATAAAGAACTTAATACAAAGATAAATAAAAAAAGAAGCAAATTAAAACATAAATATCAATTAATGTCACATTTTATCAATTAATTAATGGCTATTATTGATCTTGGCAGGTGTCGTCCTCCATGCTACTCCACCACATGTCAGGAATACTGAACGTTTTATTCCGCCACATGAAGGCCTATCTGTACCTAAAGGTCATATTGATAACATTTTTATGTAGACAAATAATTAAAAAAATAATAATAATACATCAACAGAGCATTTAGATAGAAAAAATGATGGCTTTTCCTAAAAAAATTAATTATGATTGTGAAATAGTCATTAAAAAAACGGGTCCAAAATGAATGTTTTGTTTATCTCTGTGGAAGATATTTAACGTTTGGTTTCCATAGGGGGAATGCAATGGAACGGGGAGGGAGAGTGTGACATCTAGTGGCTAAATGTTATCAATGTTATCAAAAGCACCTTTAAAGGAGCAGCATGTAGCACTGAAAGCTAGCGCTTTAAAATGGGTACTACAGTCTAAATTCAAATCATTAGAGCCGTGGACCGTCTGCTCATGTGCCGAGGCTTTTCAGGTCGGGTAGAACCTAACGTTAACGTTATCTCTGTTGATCCATTCGGTTTGCTTGCTTCCATGGCTGCAGAAGGCAGAAGGCCAATTTGTTTCATATGTGGCAGCGGGGTGTTGAAATGGGCAGTAGACGGGATCACACCGACCAAAACAAAAACAGACGTTCCGGACCGGATTGGAAATGGAAAAGGATACTGGAATGTGTTCCTCTCCAGATGTTGTTGCCATCGCAGTTTATTCATATTAAAACATTACACATACATTTACTCACTTCTGTGACACTGGGATACTTACTGAAGCATTTTGAGGACTATAACACCTTTTACCATAATTCATAATATTGTTGATCATCATTTAACCCTAACCCCTAACCCGCTGGTGGGCAGGTGGGTTTTAAGAGGTTAAAAAAAAGACTGGTTGCTAAAAGTTTCCCAAACTGTGTCATACACAGCTTTGCAAACTGCCATTTGAAGGCTATGTTGTGGTATAGAACAAAACTTCCCAACATTAATCTTAAAGGTATAATATGCAAGAATGAACTAAAAAACATTTGATGAATGAGAACAGGTTGTGGTATGTGCATGTGCATGTATAAAAAACAGTCAGTGTAGTATGTCGAAAAATTATTCAAAAAAGTCATAGTATAGTATGTCGAAATATGTCAGGAAAAAAATCATGAAACTACATCAATGTGCAAACACAGCAGCAAGATTTGTGAGTTGTTGTGACAAGAAGAGGATGTCCAATGGATTACAAACTATCAATCATCTGCGGATTCCTGCACTGACCATTTGCACTGTGATCTCTGTACATAGACACACTGTACATCCTGTTCATACATACGGAACACATAGGCCTACCTTTAAATACAACTCTTTAAATGTTGCAGTTTACATACTGTAGTTCTCATTTCTATTTCTATCTTAAGTTAACTATACTGTATACATATATTTTATATATATATATGTATAATTTATATAAAACTGCTAGGTTTTAAAGCTAAAGTGAAGATATTGGTATCATATAAAACTAAAAAACCTAAGGAATCCATTGGTACCAAACATGTCATACTAGCTTGTCGCGAAGGAGGCTTAAATAACGCTCCAAACTTAGCCTACGCTAAATTTTGGCGAGGAAAAACTGGCATGGCAATTTTCAAAGGGGTCCCTTGACCTGTGACCTCAAGATATGTAAGTAAGTAAGTAAGTAAAGCTTTATTCATATAGCACCTTTTAAAACACACCCTTAGAAAGTGCTTCACACACAAATGAAACATCAAACAATGATAAAAACAAGGACAAATTAAAATATGAAACACAGAAACAATGAGAAACACATCAAACAAAAACAGACAAACACACATGTGGATGAGGTCTATAGAAAGGCTTCCCCATAGAGATGGGTTTTTAGAAGCCGCTTAAAACAGGCTAGAGATTCAGCAGCTCTAATGGATCGGGGGAGGTGATTCCAGAGAGTTGGGGCTAAGACAGAAAAGGCCCAATCACCTTTTGTTTTGCAGTTTGAGCGGGGGATGGATAAAAGGCCGAGATTAGAGGATAGAAGTGTTCGACAGGCCGAATACGGAACTAAGAGATCAGCAATCTAACTGGGGGCGAGGTCATGCAGTGCCTTATATGTAATTAGTAAGATCTTAAAGTTTATTCTGAATTTTACAGGGCGCCAATGGAGGGATGCCAGAACAGGGGTGATGTGAGACTGACGGCTAGTTCTGGTTAATAACCTGGCCATTGCATTTTGAAACACCTGTAGGCAATTTAAAGCAGTTTGACTGAGGCAGGTGTAGAGGGAATTACAATAGTCTAGACGGGAGAATATGAAAGTGTGAATTAATAGTTCAAGATCCGTGGAAGACAATGCATCTGATTTTTGCAATGTTTCTTAGCTGGAGAAAGCATGTCTGGACAAGTTTAGTGACATGATGATCAAATGTCATATGCCGGTCAAAGATGACACCAAGATTCTTAGCTGTAGGACTGACATTGGATTGAAGTGGGCCAATAAACTGATGAACTGCTGCAGCAAAATTATCTGGTCCTATTAAAAGAATGTCTGTTTTATCAGGATTTAAGTGGAGAAAGTTGAGAGACATCCAGTCTTTGGTTGCTGCTAAGCAGTCATGGAGGGAGGACAGTTGATTAAGGTTATTGGTTTTTGCTGAAAAATAGATGTGTCATCTGCATAACAACGATATGACACGTCATAAAAGCTGCTGAACAAATGACCCAGAGGAAGCACATACAGTGAGAAAAGGATCAGTCCAAGAACCGACCCCTGAGGGACTCCACACCGCAAAGGGGCTGAAGAGGAGACATGATTATTTATACAAACGTGGAATTATCTCTTAGTTAAGTATGAAAGAAACCAGTTCAAAGCTGTACCAGAGATGCCAACCCAATTTTGCAACCTGTCAAGTAATAAAACATGATCGACTGTATCAAAGGCAGTAGTTAAATCCAGTAAAATGAGTATGGAGTGTTCACCTTCGTCTGCAGGCATAAGGATGTAATTTGTTACTCTGAGTAACGCTGTTTCTGTACTATGTTTTTGGCTGAAGCCTGAATTTATTGAATATTTTGTGCCCCTCCGCCACTTTCAGAAGTTGATCCGTAGCTATTTTCTCTAGAATTTTTTATATAAATGGTAGTTTGGAGATTGGTCTGTAATTACCTAATTGAGCTGGGTCGAGAGAGGGTTTTTTAAGAAGCGGTTGAACACTGGCAGTTTTGAAATAGTCAGGAACAGAGAGAGTGGTTGATGATTGAGAGCAGGCTGGGGCCTAAAACAGGAAGGACGGATTTTAGAACTGGAGGAAAGACGCATGTGAGCTACAGTGTTTAAAAGAGTTTGCAGAGAAACATGACTGAATTCAGACAGTAAAATCGATGGCTGAAAGGGGCGGATGGTGAAACAGTTGGGGAAAATTTGGACTTCAGACCATTGATCTTGCTGATGGAATAGGATACAAAGTTTTCACAGTCGTGAGGACATGAGACGGGAATGGCAGGTACAGTGGGGTTTACAAGCTGGTTAATATTGCTAAACAGAAATCTTGGATTATTTTTATTGCTGTTAATTAAACTGTAAATTGTAAGCTGTAAATTAAATGTGAATGAAAATGGGTTCTATGGGTACCCATAATTCTTCCCTTTACAGACATGCCCACTTTATGATAATCACATGCAGTTTGGGGCAAGTCATAGTCTATATGAGTATATTCTTATGCCAAATACTGTTGGGCTTGAGTTTACCATGTTATTTAAGTACTTTAAGGTACATTTTGAACAGATTCATTTGCAATTAATCACGATTATCTATGGAAAATCATATGATTAATCACAGACAATCACACATTTCTTTATTCTAGTAGACTTTTACTTATTGAACGTATATTTTTCGTTTTTATTTCACACTTGCTTTGGCAATGTAAACCTATGTTTCCCATAGAGAGAGAGAGAGAGAGAGAGAGAGAGAGAGAGAGAGAGAGAGAGAGAGAGAGAGGTATATTAGAGGCAGGCCCAAGACGTCAGAGGTCAGCTGACAGGTTTGTTTTGCCTGCTCGAGCTCGTCCTCATAACAACACAGCCAGAGGACGACGGAAGCAACGACATCAAAACCTCTCTAGAAACTAGTGTCGTTTACTTTCTATTTTACCAACACGCTACCAGCACAGACACCTACGGCTAGTTTTATAAATAGCTTTTATATTATTGCTGTGATACAGCTGCTACCTCCTGTTTATCTCCATCTTACTGCCAGCTGGTTGACTTTGACGCAATAATATGCCTTCAGAGAAAACCTTCAAACAAAGAAGGACATTCGGTAAGTCTTCACAGCTTGTTTACACATTTTACACATTAATCCTCGGCTTTATGTCTTTATAAGTAATGCTATATGTGTGTATCAGTCTTCTCTGAACTGTACAACACTGAATTATATGTTAATGTAGACAGGACAGATAGTTGTTAGTTATTATCCCCAGTATTAGCCTTGATGTCGTCTTCAGTTTAGATGTGATTAACACACAGGAGATGACGTTAGCCTACTGGAGCTAGAGTCTCTGTACAGCTATTTATATAACTATAAACGGAGGTCTGTTGTCGTGTCAACTTCTCTAAAAGACATTATAGTTATAATAAATGCTCTGTCAGTCGTATTAGCCTAGTTACAGGTTTAAATATGGACTATAATACAGGCTAATGGGGCTGTTTGCTGCAGGCCTCTCTCTCTCTCTCTCTGCCTGAGTGTGTTTATTTGCATCAGAGCTGTGGGAGAAAAACAAAGTGGTGTCGAAACGCAGGGCAGAGAGAAAGAGAGAGCTGCAGGATTGGGGGATGGGACAGTGTTTTTTTTTTGGAGGAGGAGAAGAAGAGAGGAGTTTAGAAGAGGAAACAGATGCAAATGGCACCTAAAAGTATTAGTTAACCTTTTGTTTCCTTTTGTTGGAAGGCTAGGCCACAGCCTCGATGCGGATTTTAGTTTCACTTATGCTTTCCTAGTCACAAAGACAAGGCCTGATGGGCTTTTTTTTCTGACATATACTTTGCTTTTCAGTAATTTAGTACATAAAAAGGTCTGCAGGACAGATACTAATGCATGCAGGGCACTTTCATAGACTAAGCTACTAGAGTTACCCTGCACTATATTCACTTTTAACACTTTTCTTCATCTCCTTGTATTTTTATATCTGGTATATGTTTTTTGTACTTTGTACTACTAACTTTTTTTACTGCCTTTTTACTAACATGTTTTTGCACTATGGAACTGTGATGCTGGAAACTTGAATTTCCCTCGGGATCAATAAAGTTACTATCTATCTATCTATCTATCTATCTATCTATCTATCTATAAAAGAATGTAGATCTGTAATTACTTCCGTATCACTCTATAAATGGTCCTTTAGTTGACTTTTCCTACGTGTTTCATGTCTTAAACAAACAAAGATGGAAACTCCTGTCTTTCAGTTCTGGAAATATAATTCTCAGCATGACTAAAAGTAACCGACTTCCTGTTAAACGACACGCTATTGGTCCAAATGTGCACAACCAGAGCACACGAGGACCAGGCAGCGAGGAGAAACATGGTGTCACGTGTGTTGAACTATATTTGACAACGTGCTAAAGTGAAGCTTTGAACTGCTAATTGTTGGTTATGGTGGTCACATGACTATATACTGTGTATCTATCTATCTATCTATCTATCTATCTATATAGATATAGATAGATATATACATATATATAGGCCATATTTATTCAGTCTAGGAACAAACATGTTGTGTGCTTTAGTGGTTGTTTACAGTGTGATAGTGTTCACCAGCTGAAAGTCATTATATAACATTTCAGTTTTTATTTGACCCCTGTGCCATGTCCCATGTTTGAGTAAATACTAGGGCTGTCAATGCGATTAAAATATTTAATCACACATTTTTTTATCTGTTCAAAATGTACGTTAAGGAGAGATTTGTCAGTTATTTGATACTCTTATCAACCTGGGAGTGGACAAATATGCTTGCTTTATGTGAATGCATGTATATATTTATTACTGGAAATCAATTAACAACACAAAACAATGACAAATATTGTCCTGAAACCCTCACAGGTACTGCATTTAGCATAACAAATATGCTCAAATCATAACATGGCAGACTCAAGCCCAACAGGCAACAACAGCTGTCAGTGTGCTGACTTGACTATGACTTGCCCCAAAACTGCATGTGATTATCATAAAGTGGGCATGTCTGTAAAGGGGAGACTCGTGGGTACCCATAGAACCCATTTTCATTCACATATCTGGAGGTCAGAGGTCAAGGGACCCCTTTGAAAATGGCCATCCCTGTTTTTCCGTGCCAAAATTTAGCATAGGCTAAGTTGGGACTATTATTTATCCTCCTTTGTGACAAGCTAGTATGACATCGTTGGTACCAATGTATCCCTTAGGTTTTCTACTTTCATATGATGACAGTATCTTCACTCCACATTTAAAACTGAGCCTGCTACAACCTAAAAATCACAAGTTGCATTAAAGAAATGAGTGGCGTTAAAACAA